>CAIGRN010021041.1:0-35127 GCA_903798345.1 Fraxinus anomala
TAATTTAATGCATTAAACTCATAGGTCACTGTTCCAAACTCTGCACATTTTTCAGTATTTTTGTCATAACTTTCTTTTCTGATATCTGATAAAGGTAACTAAAAATATATTGGAAAGATAACTCAAAAAGCTACATCTTTGCTAGAAATAGCTCTTTTCTAATTCGAATGTTTAATAGGCCAAAATGGGTTTCAATCTTTGCCTAAAAATCTCGAACATCCTTGGGCGATTGAAAATTGATTTGTGAAAATATTTTGGTCATATTTTGCTCCTTTGGACTTCTAATTGCATCCATTTGACCCATAGCATTCTCGAATCTTCATCGTGAGTTTCGACACAACTTTTGAGTATTTACATTTTAGTCCCTAAACTTTGGATATTGCCATTTTCACCATTTTTCACTTATTTTCTTCAATTTTTCATCAAACATAAAGTTCTACTTACAAAGATATAATATAACATAAATTAGATAGAATTTTATTGAAAAAATAATAAAATATCATGATTTAGTTTGTCTGGTGTCTGGTGTCTTTTGTGGGTTCAGTGATCCATGGGATGCAAGATATAGTTTGTATGGAAGAGAAGTCTATAACTCATCTTTTGATTAGTCTATTAACCATTGTGCTTAAAATCTAGGATACATGTGTAATTAAGATATTAGTACACCGGAGTGTTGAGAATTTACTTAACATACACATGGGAATATAAACAAAATTTTCAATTCCCACCAAGCATATGCTTTGTGTTTAGAGAGAAATTGTAATATAAATTATACCTTTTGTAGATTTCGCAAACTCTTATGCTGATCTTGAAATATGAACAATCAATATCTGCAATCTAGAGCTGTCGAATTGTCCAACCTTTAATGGAAATTCACACAGGAAAAAAGAATGAGAGAATTTTCTTGTGCTAGCAAAATATAAATTATTATATGTTTTATTTTTCTGAAACTCTAATAACTTATTAATATAAGTTCAAGTGAGCTTAACCCATCTATTAAACTTAAATCGGTCCAATATTTAATTAAATCACTTATTTAAATTCGATTCATGAATTAATTAATCCAATTAATTAATTCGGGTATATTAACAAGCAACCCAATTAATTAATTTTCTATTTAGTTGGGTCCATGTGGTCCCTTCGTTGGCTTTCAAAATAAGAAACAGGTTTACTTATAAGAATTATAATTTATTATTATTGTAGAAAGGTTAATTAACGTGTCACGCATGTGCCACTATTATATGGAATATTTTGATTTTGATTAGAATTAAAGGAAGAGCCTTTTCAGATTAGTAGTACCATTATCCAAGCAAAAAGAGAGTTCTTTTGGGATTATGATTTTTCCTTATCCAAGTCAATTCTAATACCCCCAACAATAACTAATCAAGATGGGGTGAATTGATTTTTAAAAACTTTTTGAAGAGTTAATCTAAATTTTAAGCAAGTAAAGACTAAATAAATCAATTCAAATACTAAGCACAAATATGAAAGCGATAAGTAAAAGTGAAAGATGATACAATCCAAAGCAATTATCTACGTTATATGTTACCAAACTCTCCGGCATGAGCAAAGCCTTTTCACTATGTTGATTGAATTATAGTGTAATCCAACCATTTACAAAACTTTCGGTGACTTACAAATAAGGAGCACCGATCCTTATACAATGTTGAACTTTAGAAGACCTCAACACAACCCACTATTGAGGTTTAATGGAACCTCAATATGACCTACACGATAACTTACGACAAGGAGCACCAATCCTTATACAATGTTAATTTTTACGGGACTTCAACACGACCTACACTTTATCAAAGTAATTTTACAATGAAATTCCTCTCTTGATAAAAAATACAAATAAGTTAAGTATTAAGAGAGACTAATACTTCAATGAATAACAATAAATGATAGCTCAAGTGTTAAATGAAAAACTTTAATGTATATAATAATTAGAAGTATCTTGAGCTTATGCATTCATTGTTAACTAACAAAGTGTTAGTACCTTTATATTTTATCTAAGAATTCAAGTCTTTGATCTTGCCCCGAATTTTGGCTCTTAAGTTGTTGAATGTGTGACTTCGATCTTGACTTCCTTCATAAGTCCAATTTCTGATGATAATTTTTTAATCTTTTGACGATCATCGATCAATTTTCCATTGTATGCTTTGAAAAATTATAATCACTTGAATTCAACTTGTTAAAAAATAAAATTAACTTGTTTGTTATAATCAAAACTCTAAGGTTTTAATCAACCATAGATCAAAAAATTCCATATTACAAAATATCGAGAACCTAAGAATAACAAATCAAGAGAGGGTGAATTGATTTTTAAAACTTTTTCGAATATTGATATCAAATTAAGCAAGTTAAAATCACATAGATCAATCAAACAATAATCGTACGCAATATAGATATAAATAAATGAGAAGGAGAATTGTAAACGATGTATCTATGGAGGTTTGATCCAAATCAATGATCTACGTACTCCGTTATCAAGCTCTTTATCACGAGTAAGGCCTTTTCACTATATTGATTGACTTTTGGCTCAATGAAAACCCTTACAAAGCTTCTAGTAACTTACAAATATAAAGCAATATTGAACTTTAAGGGACCTCAATATGATCCAAATGTGTGATGAAAAATAAGTTTACAATCAAACTTCTTCCTTAATGAATGATAGAAATAAATTAAGTGCGAAATAAGACCGACACTTTAATAAGTGGCAGTAAATGATAGCTTAAGTGTTAGGTGAAAGATTTTGATGAATATGATATTTTAAAAGTTTGGTTCAATCAACAAAGGTTTTCAAGATGAAGATGTAGAAGAAATAAATGTAATATAAATTCAAATATTTGTTCAAAATCTCTCTCTGAAGAATGTACTCCAAAATTTCTACCAATGATTGCAAAATAGAATCAATTTATAGAAAATAGTTTGCAAAACTTATTGTTGATTCAGATGATAGTTCGATCGATGGGTGTAAGTTCGAATGACCCAAAAATATAGCCGTTGGAAGGTGCATGGTCAAAAGTCAAATTTCGAACATTTGATTTTGATCACCGGTCTGTCAATCGGTCATCCGATTTGGCCTGGTCCGAATTGCTTTGAAAACCTTGAATTTTTGTGTACTTTTATGAGTTGATCTTTTCAACTAGTTTTTCAAAGATAAATAACATTATAGAAAAGTTCAAAATATTTTATTATAAAAATTAAATTTAACTAGTTCAAGAGATTTTATGCAATTGATATCAAAATAATTTTGGTGCGTAAAAATAGTTTTTGACCTTTTAGCATTAATTGATAAAATCAAGGTGTTAGTACCTTTACAATCAGTTTAATTGCCTAGTTTTTTATCTTTCTGAATATGGCTTTTAAGCTCTGTCTAAAAGATCTTGCCTTGAATGTTTGAACAACGTGGCTTCGATCTTGACCTTCACTGTAGAGTTCAATTTGTAATGATAGTCTTGACCTTGATCTTTTGATGATCGAATAATCATTTGAATGCTTTGAAGGCTATGATCACTTTGAATTAATTGTTAGTAAACAAGATTAACTTGTTTGTTATGATCAAAACTTTTAGATTAAAATCAATCATATGTCAATAATTTCTCCATTTTTTACTATGACAAACAACATCATTTGCAAAGTAATATCAACAATTGATAAGGCATAAAAAGCTCAAATTCAACATGTATCCCCCCTATATTTTACAAGCTATTATTATCAATTTAAAGCATATCTCAAATCTATCTCACTCACTTTTCCCCTTTTGGAATAAGTAAAAAGGTATCACATATGATGTGGCATACATGATCAAAACAATGAGTCAACCATATAGAGGAATAATATTCCCTCTCAATTAAGACAAAGTGCCAAACATATATAAATCTAGGCATTAGAATAATCATAACATTCATAGCAAAAACATTTGTCAAAGCACAAGTAATAAATATCAAAAGCATAAACATTGTTTAAGGACCATAAGCATGGTTCTAAAATACATCAAAAATGCAAATGCTAACAATAATGAACGTAAATCTAGTAATCTGGAGGATGAATGATCAAGTTAAAGCGAGCATTTAGTGCTTCTTGAGGCGCAAGTATTTGGTGAAGCAAAACAGTTAACCCATCCATAGAATTTTGTGATCTATGAGCCGTAGCTTGCAAACCCTCAACGGTGTTGGTGAGAGAATCAATACAGCCATGCAATATATTATAGTAATCCTAGGTAAATTTGAAGCCGGAGGAAGAAGGTGGGATACTCGAGAGGGCTCGAAATAGGAGGAACCGGCACATCTTCTTTGTCTTAATTTCCTCCCATTTCCTTCAAAAGGTAAAATGGAAGGCCACGACTCCCTATCAAATCCATTAGTATTCACCACCCATTGCCCTTTTTCTTTCACAATCTTCATTATTCTAAAGGTTCTAATACCAATGGTGTTGGTATGGCGTTGGCTAATGGAAGCCTCACCACTCAGGCATTTCAAAATGTTTGAAAGATCTTTTGAGAAGCAAGCTGTAATGTAAGGCAAGAACCCTAGTGGCAGAGCGGACATGGTTCATATGACTCATGACTATGAAGGAAACGCTGATTTTGCGTCCGACCATGAATAAGTCATGAAGAAATAAAAAAGATTAACTTCATAAAGATGGCCTTCAAGGAACAATGACATGAGCTTTATTGTCGTGTAAAATTTTGCATGGAAGAGTGAGTTGATTTGGACTAAGTTTTATGGAATTTTGAAAAGGTTTGATGGTTACTCTACTATAAGCTTTGGCCGGATTATAACGAGTGATGCCCATTCTTGGAGTACAGGTCATGTTTTATAAAATTCATTGATAAAATTGGGACCTTTTCTTGTAATTTGGCAATGGAATCACAACTCATTCTCATAAAGTATTCTACAATATGAAAGGATTGAGTATCGAAATTAAAGAGGCGAAGTCTACACTCTTACCTATGAGTATTGTGCATTTGTCAAACTTATTCTCCACAATGTGGGCTCTTCTTTGGATGAGAGAGTGGGTTCTCCTTCGGTTCTCCATTGAAGTTTGATATACATCTTCAATCGAGGCATAGTTAGATCGGTGGATTGAACCAGATTTTGAGAGTCGGGGTTAGAACAATTGCCTAAAAGTGCGGTTGAAGTGATTTGATGAATGAAAATTGTGGATTTTGAGAGATTTTTAGTGTGGAAGTGATCGGTCAACCTATATAAGGTTCGATGATCGAAATAAAGGGATGAAAATAAACTAAACTTTTTGTCCATTCGAAGACCAAACCAGTCGTTCGATCCTAAATCGGTCAATCGAGGTTTTGAACCGGTCAACTGAATGGCATTATTTTTTAGAAATGTGATGAAATTGTGAAAAATGATGCAATGATTCATATCGTGCATTTAGATCAAGTTTTTAAACATATAATTTCAATCAATTATCATCACAGCATGTAAATAAAATCAATCATATAAAGTTAAATAGTATAAACTCATTTTAGCAACATAGTTCGGATTCATCAATTATACCGGAACTTCTTCGTTTATAAGTGAATTATTAAAAGCTAGAGGTTTAATGAGAATGTCAGCAAATTATTTTTTTCGTCTTGAAAAATTCTAGTACAATATCCCCTTTTGTGCACAATCTCTTAGAAAGTGATGCCTAGTGTTTGGTTCGAGAATGCAAGATGAGATTTTTAGACAAGTTTATGGAATTAGTGTTATCAAACATTATATCTATATGATCGAAAGACAAATGACATTCACTTAATGTTTGTTTCATCGTAGAACTTGAGCGCAACAATTGGCGGCTAAGATATATTCGACTTCTGTGGTAGATAATGCAACGAAATTTTGTTTTTTTTCTAAACCATGATATAAATGCAAAGCCTTAGGAAGTGACAACTCTACTAGTGCTTGGATGGTCAATTGTGCAACCATCCTAATCGACGTCTAAATAGCTAAGTAAATCAATAAGTGCCCTTGGGATACCAAAGACCTAAAGTTTTAGTCTCACTAAGATATTTAAAAATTCATTTAATGACATTAAAGTGTGAATCTCTAGAATTTGATTGGAACCCGCATTTTCTATACCGCAAGCGAATGTGTCAAATTTTGTTATATAACTGTGAAGTTAGAAAGTCAAACCCATAAGGACTGAAATTTAATTTTATACTAAATACTATAATTAAATAACCTTTATTTTATCTATACAATCGAAATTGAGTATAAATGTTTATAACGAAATCTAAGGTGAATATTGTGTCTAACTCAATGATTTATGTAAGTAATAAGGATTAATCAATGTAAGAAAAGCCTAGGATTGTGATTTCATCTAACAATCGACTATGGTTTTCAGTTATATAGTTATCTCTAATTAATTTTTCCAAGTTTATAAGTAAGAAACCTAACGTAATTCTACTCTCTCTCTTGAGTGCCGAGTAAAAACTATTCTTAAAATTCAATTCCAATATCTCTATTTCGAATTAAACATGTAAGAATTATCAAGTTTTATGATTCTTATGTGAAACAGCTTCAAATGAATTATAATTTTCTCAAACCCCATAATTTCCTAGATTGTATTATTCTAAGATCACATCTAAGGTTCCCTCTCTCGAGTGCCGAAACTTAAACAATCAAATCAAAAAATTAATGGCCGGTTAATTGAAAGCATTAAATACGAATAACACAAAAAAACTTTAATGGAAAATCACAAAGAAATAATTAATAAATATCAAAACATGTCTCAAGTGTTGATTACATCAAAGCCTAGATAAGTAAGTATAGTTCATGATGGATGAAAGAGACATAATCAAATTCATGATCAAGAACATAAAGAAGAAAAGAGAAAAATTGTTTTTGGTAGTGATTCAGTCTTCTTCGCATTGTTTCTCATATTTTTTTGCTTGATTGCTTGCTTTTTGCCTCATCGAATCATCTTTGAAAAGTCTTCTCTAGGGTTGTATTTATATCATCTTTTAGTCCTTGGAAGAGTTGGAGTCAAATTCGGCTTTTAAAAGGGCTAAGAAAAATAGAAACCTACTCTTGTCAGGTGGTGTCTAGGCGTTGCAATGGTCCTTTGGCTGGCGCTCGATGGGTGGCATTGGGGCATCTATCTCTACCTCCCTTTTGATGGTTGCGGCGTCGAGACACCATAAAGGTAGCACTAGGGCGCCACCTTGCTACAATTTTTTGCTTTCGTTTTCTTCTTCCATTTAGTCAATTTCTTCACCTCCTTTGCAACCTTCCACACCTCTTACATGCCAATTCACATTCTTATCAGCTTTTGCTCCATCTTAAGTTCCAAAGCTCGCCGTTTTCACCAAGTTACCTAACATATAAAACAACATGAACAGACACATCAAAATGTCGTAAAATCCTCAAAGACAGACAAAATATCAAGATTAAATGACATTAAAACTATGAATGAAACACACTCATCACATATATATGGACTAAATATAATACCAGGTCTACTAACGGTTAAGTAAAGAAGGGATCCGATCATACACAAATATTTTGTGATTTCTGTGGAAGTACCTTCATCATCCATATCCATTTTTGTCGATGAACTCATTGGAGTATTCATTCGTTTCAACTCCTCCATTTCAAACTTTTTGAGTATCTCCATGTGTACTTAGTTTGACTAATGAAGACTTCATCATTAGTTTATTTAATTTGGAGTCCAATGAAGACTTGAGTTTTACCATCATGCTTATTTCAAACTCTTTGCTCATACAATTTGAAAACTCTTTACAAAAATGTTAGTGACACCAAAAATAATATCGTCAACACAAATTTGCACAATAATCATATCATTCTTTTTTATTTTGATAAAAAGTATAGTATCTTCCTTTCCCATAGTAAAATCATTTAATAGAAGAAATTTGCTCATTTTTTCATACAATGTTCTAGGAGCTTGCTTTAAACCATAAACGGCTTATCTAACCAAGAAACCGGAAGTTGTGCAACAAATACTTCTTCTTAAGTGAAACCATTAAAAAATTACACTTTTGACATCCATTTGATAAAGAGTAAATTATTTATGATAAGTGAAAGCAAGAGCTTGCATTTCAATTTTACTCTAGTGACCAGTGCAAATATTTCTTCAAAGTCTATGCATTCTTTTTTATTTTAACATTGTGCCACTAATCAAGCCTTGTTAAGTACAATTATATAATTTTTATCTCGTTTATTTCAAAAACACATTTTGTTTTGATAACATTATGACTACTTGATCTAGGTACTAAGTCCTAAACATGACTTCTTTCAAATTGATTTAGTTCGTTTTGCATAGCTAGAATCCAAAATTTATAAAACTCGGCTTCTTGAAATTATTGAGTTCAATTTGTGAAATGAATGCACAATTATCAAAAAGATTTCTAGTAGAAGTCCTAGTACTTAGACCTTTGGATGGATCGCTAATGATGATCTATTTATGATGACAAGGGACAAACCTCCATTCTTTAGGTGAAAATGAGTCATTTTGTACTATAGGAGATTCCACCTCATCTTCTTGCACATTTTCTTCTTCCTCAACTGATTCTTCAAAATTTAGAATATTCCTTCTTTTGATTTGGAATGTTCATTTCCTCAAAAGGAATCTCCAAACCCATGTCATCTTCAATAGCTATATCTTGATCAGGAAGATTAGCTTAATCAAATATTACATGCATGGATTCTTCAACAACTAAAATTCTTTTATTAAAAACTCTATAAGTCTTGCTAGTAGATGAATATCCAAGAAAAATTCCAATATCGTATTTAAATCAAAATTTTCCAAATTTTCTTTTATGTTTAAGATTAAAAAAAAATTTACGACCAAATACTTTAAAATAACCGATATTGAGAATTCAATTTTTTCAAAGCATATATGAAGTTTTTTATTTTCTTTCGACCAACCAAAACTCTATTCACAATTCTCAATGTAGTAAGTGATTTAATGGCTTTGGCCTGAAAATATTTTGGTAAACCATTTTCATTTAACAAGTCCGAACTACTTCTTGCAATGTGTGATTCTTCATTTCTACTACACCATTTTGTTGTGGAGTTCTAGGAGTCGAAAAGTTATGTTCATAACCATTAATGTTTCAAAAATCTTCAAATGTAATAGTGTTAAATTCTCCACTGCGATCATTCCTAATGGTGGTAATAGTATATCTTTGTTCGTTTAGAACAGTTTTACAAAAATGTTTAAATATATTCAAAGCTTCATCTTTTAGCTTCAGAAATAGGACCAAGTAAATTTAGAGAATTCATCAACAATGACGAATACATAGTGTTTATCATTTATGTTTGTGGTTCTAGATGATCCAAAAATATCCATGTAGAGGAGTTGTAAATATTTTGTAATTGAAGAATATTGTTTTAGTTTGAAAGAACTCTTCACTTGTTTGCCAAATTGACATGTATCACAAATATGATTACATTTATCACATAATTGACTAATGGTAAGCAAGTTGTGCTTAAGGTAATCAACTAGGAGAACTTTTTAATAGAGGGAGATAAATGATTATCGACGTTTCCCAATGCCAATGATTTTTCCTTTGGCATTATCTCTAAAAGGGACATGATCTCAATTCTTTTTTGAAGTTTAATAACAAAGTTTGATTCCCATCACGTACTTTGAGCATTCACTATCCAAGAACAATTTGCTCTTTATTTTCTTTGGTATCTACAAGAAATAATTAAATTTTTTATCTTCGGTACTCATACAACTTTGGGTCATTGATAGTTAGTGTTTTTAGAATTTTGAATCTATTTGTGGTTGCTTTCAAAGTGTAACTTCTTTTTTATTTTACAACTAAAAACAACATAGATATTTTTGTTGCAAAAGCTATACGTAATATTTGGAAGAGGAGAAGCACAGGCTTTAACAAAGAAAATTTTAAGAGATTTTTGTTTCAAAAATAGTTTGTATCCAATTCCTCCTTTATTGAAGCACATTTTTGTTCACCAAACATTAAATCAATTTTTTTCTCGCCTTGAGTAAATTTTTGAAAAATTTTAGTTAAATCTAAAACTCTAAAGAAGTGTTCTCTTTTATTAGAGACTTGTGATTAACTTTTTTCTTTTGAGTGTAGGGTGTTTGATAGTAAGTTTTTCAAATTCTTGAAGAAGTTCATCATATGAGATGGATAATTCATTTTATAAAGAATTATCATTTGAGTTTACCTCATTTTCAATAGCCATGAAACACGTGTTGGCAACTTCCTCTTGAGTCTCATTAACTTCATGGTATTCATCATCACTCTCATCCTATATTGCTTATAGTGCCTTCTCTTTTATGAATCTCTTCTTGTTGGAACATTCGGTTATTTTGTGACCAAGTTTGTCAGAAATTAAACAAACAACCTTTTTACTCGTTTCTTCATCATTTTCTTCCTTTTTTTGGAATCAGCGTTTGTTGCAAAAATCTCTACATTTCTTGACAAGAAAAACTAGGTCATCAAGTTCTTCATTATTCATGTTTTCACTTGATAACGAAATCATTGGCCAATGTGTGCTTGTAAGTTGGAAAAGAGTCTTCGACTTATATTGACTTAAGAGTGGGATGAAAAACATGATTGATAATAGAGATTGGCACACTTCCATGCCTCGTAATTGATTGGATTATATTGACGAAGTGATTACAGTTTCATGATAAACGAACAATTTTGATTTTGTTATACCACATAACATTTCCCGTCATACATGTTGCCCTCACACATTGCTAAATTTCAATTTAGGACGATAAGTGTGCATTGATGATAAATTAAAAATGGGTATTTTAATTTATCGATTTTGATTAGATCACGATAATAATTTACGTTATTAGGTATCGTGAATGTGAACTTAATACGTCACACACAAGATGAGAACTAGAAGAATAATATTATTAATTAATTAATTGACAAGCATTGATATTTGTGCAATTAATTAATTAAGTTACTTATTAATGGGCCAAATTAATTAATTAGATTAATTAAACGTTGGATCGGGTTAAGTTCAACTGTCGGGCCAAGCCCACTTGGACTTCTATTAATAAGTTGTTAGGGTTGAGAAATTTATTTAAAAAAACACAATTCATTATCTTGCTAACACAAGTAAAGAAAAATCTTAAACTCTCATTCTTGTTCTTTTGTGTAGATTTTCATTGGAAGATGAATATTTAAATAGCTATGGATTGCATATCAAAATTGTTCTTTGTAGAATTAACTAAAATAATAATTTTTATCATAGTTTATTTATAAACACAAAGTAGATCATCGATAGGAATTGAAATATTGTTTAAATTTCACTGTGCATATTAAGTAAATTCTAAATTGTGGTATTAGAGCTTACTTTATACTTGTTAGAAATTGTTTTTGTATTTTGGAACAATCAAAAGTTGATTGTTACTGTTTTTCATGTTTTTAGCTTTTAAGAAAAATTTATTTTCATCATCAAACTCTGTTTTTTTAAAAGGAAAATAATAATTCTCTTGGGTCAAAAAATTGGATCGGATTTGTAGCCGACGGCAACAGTTGCCGCCGCACTGGCAACACGCAAAAAAATGGCCACTTAGCAGTAACACGCTGCAGCCGTGCGTGAAATAGAGCTCGACTGCTCGCAACGGCATTGGAATCGATTGTGCACAACAGCGTCCATTGCCACTGCCAGGCAAGGCATTGCTGACAGCTGCTTTTAATAGTGTGCAACGCTACAATAGCTGTAGAGCTTCTAGAATGAGCAATGAGCCGAAGCGGCGCATCGCGTATTGCTTGTTACAAAACCGTGGTGTTCGGCGCCGCTAGAAGAAATGATAAAATTTTAGGGTTTTCGAAAGTGATTAGCAGCAATGCCTCTAATGCAATTCGATAAATTGCAGGCGGGTCAATTTGTACATGTTAAAGGGATGGCCTATTTGTAATTTGAGAAATTGGAGAGCTTGTTATAATTTTAAGATATGAGTGATAATGCAATTTAAAAATGGGTTTGAATTTAATTATTGAAGAATTTCAAAATGGTTTTATCCAAATTTTAATTTTGACCCATTTAAAATTTTATTTTAAAATTCACAAATTTTTAAATTGTCGTTAAAATTTGATTTTAACTTAAATATTAAAATTTTACCCTCAATTGGATTTTATTTTATTTAGGAGTTTTATCCTAAATTAAAATTTTAATTCAATTGGAATTAGAGCTTGAATTTAATTTAATTTAATTTAATTTAATTTTAATTAAATAAGTTTGCCCTAAAATATTGGAATGGGAGTTGTACTCTAATTTGATATTTAATTAGAATTTAATTTTAATTAAATTATCTTGCCCTATAATTTTTGTATTGAAGTTGGGCTCTAACTTGGTACTTAATTAAAATTTTGATTTTATTTAAATAAATTCTCTAGTTAAATTAATTAATTAAATAAAATAATTATTTAATTATTTCGATCCATTTGGCTAAATTAGTTTACACAAACTTATTGTTAAAAACTTGAAATATATTTGCATATAATATTATATGTAATATAGGAATGCATTTATACTATTAATATATATTTAGTGGATGATTTTGGACTCTACAATGTGGATGTATTGAATGATTAGTTTAGTTTTATGGGCCTGCAAGCTCTTATCTTTTTTGATCTACGAGTCCATTATTATTATTATTATTATTATTATTATTATTATTATTATTATTATAGGCCTACGTGTTCAATTCATTTAGGTCTGCGTGCCACTAGTATGGGATATATATTGCAACTGTAGATACAGGGAGGAGGAAACCATGGAAATGGTGCATTGCATATGTCGATGCAATACTCTCTAGGAACTAACCAACATGTCTTGGAAAGATCAGATAGTATAAGTTCATAATCGTACACAATATTATAGGTGTGTTTATTTGTATGCTAGATGTGTGATAAAATATATATAATTATTATGATGAGACGTTTGCATGCAAAACCCTCACTAAAATATTAAGTCGATTCATTATTTGCCTTCCACCATTATAATGAAAAATTAGAGTCCTTAATCAATTTCAATTTGTTGAGTATACTCAATGTTGATCTATTATGGATATATTTGATACTATGAAATATTAGATATTTCTGAATGATGAGTTTCACTTAACTAAAATTTATCTTTTATTGAGTACACTCAAGAAGATAACTTTTAGAAACATGTTAAACTAATACATAAAATGTGTGAAGACAACCAGTTGTCAGTTTAATTATTTGAAAATTGTATGGGGACACAAATGATAAAAGTATCTACACAAATATTTTATTAAAATTTGTTGAGTATACTCAAAGTTTTAATATAACAAATGAAATCCCAACACACGGGGAATTAAGTAAGGATTCCATAGATTTATGTGAAAGGGTCATAAATTTGAATTAAATGGTGAGAGTATAATTATGTAATAAAATACCATGTTAATTAATTGACGCATTTCTATATATTATTTTTTTATTTTTCATCATTTACGTTTATTGAATTAAGAGTAACCATATGAAGTTGAGAAGCACACTGGATGCCAACAATCCGGCCAAATTTTCTTGATTAGCACCGCAATCTAAGAATCGTTCTCAGACATAAGAAAACTAGATAAATCCTTGAGTAGCCCTTTCCAAAAACACCTACTGATGACTCGACTAAAGAAGATGTTATAGTTATAACAAATACAGTGATGACGATTGTACTATAACATCTATGATGCTTACAACTACGTTACCTGAGATATAAAATCAACAAGAGGGTATAGATGTTAACACAATGATTTTTTATCGCGAAGAGTTGAATAATGAACAATAACGTGTGGAAAGATATACGATTTTCTAGCAACCATACTAGTGCATAATGGCCGAAGGATCTTTAGTCAACGCTCATGTACTGAAAAATATTGAATAAATTGAGAAGTTGTCTCAATTGAGTTCAGTCATGGATCATGAACAAAGTATCGACTTGGTTCTGCATTCTTTGCCAGCATATTCATAGTTAATTATGAATTTTGATATGAATAAACTCGAGTGCACACTCCCTGAGTTGCTGAACATGTTTAAGGCTTTTAAACCCAACATTAAAGCTAGTATTGGCAAGTCTTAGTCATTAATTCATCTAAGAGTATTAAGAGGAAGTCTAAAGGGGACTTTGAGAAAGCATCTAAGATGGATAAGGTACTCAAAGTAAATAAGGGTATTATCAAGTCTAATGACCATTGATATCATTGTGGAATGAAAGGTCATTGAAAGAAAAACTGCAAAACTTATGTCTACTTCATTTGTTTCTTGGGTATTAGATATTAGGTATGGATTTCATATTTGTATAAATGTACAGAAATTAAATAGAAGTAGACTACTACAAAATAGAGAAGCTGGCATGTACATTGAAATTTGAAAATGAGCAAATGTTGATGTATTATCGTAGGAGCATACTATCATTGTCTTTAGACTTAGTATTAGAATTAGAGAAATATTTATTCTATTCACACCATTACCAAGAACAATATTTAAAATTTCATGTTTGGACATGAGTTATTTTATTGTTAAGGATAATATTTGTTCATTTTATCTTGATTATAAAATTTTAATGGTATACCATTTAATATTTTTGATATTTGTATTCTCAATACTGAATAATCTACAATAAGTATAGAAATTAAATGGCATAAAAGTGAGAACATAAATATTACATATATCTGACATTACAGGCTTGGTCACATAAATGAAAAACACATTTGCTAATTACATAAAGATGAATATTTGGAGTCAAATGATTTTGAATTATTTGACAAATGCAAATCATGTGTGTTAGACAAGATGACCAAATTCCTTTTTATTTGAAAAGGAGAAAGAGCTGCACAATTACTGGCATAATACATAGTGATATATGTGGACCCATATCTGTTAATGCTAAATGAAATTTCTCTTATTTCATCACATTTACTGATGACTATTTCAGAAATGATCATGTATACTTGATGAAATTCAAGCATAAAGCCCTTGAAAGGTTCAAAGGATTCAAACTAGAAGCAAAAAAATAACTAGGTACTTTGTATTCTCATACTAAGATCTAATCGAGGTGAAAAATATCTTAAAGGTGATTTTTTAGATAATCTAAAAGAGAATGAAATTCTCTCATAGTAGACTCCACTATATATACCGCAACATAGTGATGTGTCTGAAATGATGCATCGCATACTATTAGATATAGTGCGATTAATAACGAGCCATGCAAACCTCCCAAAATTGTTCTGGGGTCATACATTAATTGTCGTGTGTTACATACTAAATCATGTTCTCTTCTAAATCGGTTGACAAAATAAAATATGATTTATGGAAATGCATAATGTCTAATTTGTCTCATATTAAAGTCTGGGATTGTGACCTTACGTGAAACGCAATGAATTGGATAAACTTGAGACTAAATCCGATAAATGCATGTTTGTGGAATATTCAAAAGAGACAATTAGATATCAATTCTATAATCTCATTGAAAAGAAAGTGTTCGTCAAAGACATGCCATATTTCTAGAAAAAGAGTTCATCTAGGATAGATTCAAGCGAGCTCAAGAATTCACAGATATAGTTGACCAATTAGATGAACTTGAGTCTAATCCTACACTAACCGAGGGACATATTCTTGATCAGGAAATAGAAACTCCAGAGGACATGTCAGTTCCGTGTAAATTTTGTAGGGTCATTCGACCTCCTAGAAGGTATAAATCCATGATTACTAGTAAGGCATTACTAATCAAGGATGATGAACTTACTAATTAAAGATTTAAAATCAAGTATTAACTCAAATAGATGGCATGAGGCCATGAAACTCAAGAAGTTGTTCCAATTTATTGATTGGCATTAACCCTAGATCCTTGCCCCCGAGAAATGAGATGAACTCAGTGTATGTAAACATGATTTGGACATTGGTCGACCCACCTGATAGGGTAAAACTTATAGGCTATAAATAAGTTTAGAAAAAAGAGGTCGACGTGGATGGAGACATCCATACATACAAAATATGACTTGTAGCAAAATCATTACAAATAAAAACAAAGAGTTGATTTTGATAAAACCTTTTCACTTATAGGCATACTTAAGTTCAAAACTGCATTCCTCAATAGAAACTTGCAAGAGGAAGTGTGTATGATATAAGTCAAATGTTTTGAATCCAAATATACATACTAGGTGTGCAACCTTGATCAATCCATATATGGATTAAAGAAAGTCTCTTGAAGTTGAAATCTTCACTTTAATGAGGAAATCAAAAGGTTAGATTTTATCAAAAATGAAGATGAATCGTGTATTTACAAGAGGGCAAGTGGAAATAATAATTCACTTCATTAAGTATCGTGAACGAGAACCTAATGGGTCACACACAGAAGGAGAGTTAGAATAACGATATTACTAATTAATTAATTGACAAATGTTGGACATTTGCACAATTAATTAATTAACTGGGATACTTATTAAGGGACCAAATTAATTAATTAGATTAATTAATGGACAAAATTTAATTAATTAGATTAATTAAACGTTGGATCAAGTTAAGTTAAGTGTTGGGTTAAGCTTACTTGGACTTCTATTAATAAGCCGATATGATTAATAAAAAAACAAAATTCATTATCTTGCTAACACATGAAAAGAGAAACACTAATTCTTTCATTCTTGTTCTCTATATGAATTTTCATTAGAAGTTGAACAATTGAATAGTTGTAGATTGTAGATCAAAATTGTTCTTCGCATAATTAACTAAATGTATAATTCTTATCACAGTTTCTTTTTAAACACAAAGCAAATCTTTAATGAAAATTAAGATATTGTTTAAATTCATATTTAGTAAATTCTCACACAAGTAGCACATGCTTTGTTAGAGTGTAAGTTGTATTATCACTAAGATAAATATTCATGAAACTGCGTTTGCACTCATCCTTGTCTAGTTTATGTCATTTGCTTGAATTTGAGCAACTTGGTTACTTTAGCCTAAACTTTGCCCCTCTTCTACATGATTTATTTGTACTGAAAAACCGTTACCGTCATAATGATCTTTCTTGTTGGATCACCAAGAATTTATAAACCAAAGCGAAAGTGTACCGAATCAGATATGATTAATGTAATCAATGAGTCATGCGGTTTTAGTCTTCTAGATCAACATATTGTCCCTTTTTCTCTCTCTGATGATGGAAGTCAGAACAGAATGAACAATCACCCAGTGATCCGGGAATCAAAACCGTACATATATTCTAATGGTCTGTTAACCTAATCTGGCCCATCATGAAATTAGGAACATGCCTAGTCTCTACATATAAAGGCTCACACTTTAATTTAATGCTTCAAAAGCCAAAATACCGAAACCTTATTAGATCTTTTAAACGGGCTTAACCAAAATTGATATATTTTAATTTAATACATAAATAATTCATATATAAACCCACATGATCGATTAAATCCTTACAATCTCCCACTTAGGCTATATGTGTTATCTTATAATTGTGCATTAAATATAACCTTATGAGTATTTAAAATTTTACTATCATTACTGAATTCATCTCCAAACAATCCGGTCCATCAATTATATCAATATAGGGTTAAAGCGACTTTCGCTACTTTAATCGTAACTAAACCCATCAATGATCACATATATCGACATAACTGAATGACGTGGATCACGTATGAAAATTACATGTGATGTGATCATAACATACATATTTTCAACTGGTCCACCTTAATACTTTAGTAAGATCATTTTCAAACAAGTTCAGAGATAATAAATTAAAAGAACTTTATAATCGAAAATAACTTTAATCATAAACCATATCCAAAATGAGAGTGTGTGTCTAATATGAAAAGCACAAAAATATAAACTCCTACTGAAATTAGATATCCTCAAGAGATATTACACCCATATGAGCAGTGTGCTCATGAAAGACCTTGGGTATCAATTCCTCAGTAAGTGGATCTGTAACCATGGAGTTAGTCCCGATATGCTCTATCACATGTCCACTCTAAACTATTTCTTTAACAACAAGGAACTTAATCTCTACATGTTTTGACTTCGTCGAGCTCCTATTGTTATTGGAATACAACATTGTTGATATATTATCACAAAATAACTTGAGTGATCTTTCTATACTGTCCATAATGCGCAGCCCAATAACAAAATTTCGCGCCATATTCCATGGTTTGATGCCTCATAACACGCTATAAACTCCATTGCCATAATGGAAGTAGCTATGATTATCTACTTAGCACTATTCTAGGAAATAGACCTCCAGTAAGCAGGTAGATATAGCTTGAAGTAGATCTCCTGCTATCTTGGCATTTTGTGAAATCGAAATCAGAATAACCGATGATCTCCAACTGATTCGATCTTTTGTAAGTGAGCATGTAGTCTTTTGTTCCCTGTAAATACTGCATGACCCATTTGACTGTTTTCCAATGATCCATTTTCGGATTACTTAAATATCTCCCTAGCATCCCAATAATGTATGCTATATCCAGATGTGAGCATACATCAGACTCCATATAGCTTAAGAATAATGAATTTTCTGCATTTCTTTAATTTTCAAGTCATTTTTTGGCCATTGGCTTAAACTGAACTTGTCTCCTTTAGCCACGGGGGTGTCACCTGGTTTATAATCTAGCATGCTAAATCTTTTAAGTACATTTTTGATATAACTCTTTTGTGATAATCCAAGAATACCCCTAAAACGATCATGGTATATCTGAATTTCTAATACAAAAGAAGCGTCACCAATATCTTTCATCTCAAAATTTCTTGCTAGAAATCTCTAGTTTCGTGCAATAAGTCTATATCGTTGATGACAAGTAATATGTCATCGACATATAAAACCAGAAAAATATACTTACTTCCACTGAACTTGTGGTATATACAATTAATCATCAACCAAATTCATCTCAAAATCAAATGAGATGATCACTTGATGAAACTTGTAATACCATTGACAAGAGACCTGTTTGAGTCCATAGATTGATTTCTTTAATTTACAAACTATTTGCTTTGTATCATCTGACACAAAGTTTTCTAGTTGCACCATATAAATTGTTTCATTAATGTCACCATTGAGAAACACTGTCTCAACATCCATCTGATGTAACTCGAGATCGAAATGCGCTACCAATGCCAGTATAATCTTGAAAGAGTCTTTCGAAGAAATTAGAGAGAAAGTCTCTTTACAATCGATGTCTTCTTTCTGTGTAAAGCCCTTTGCGACAAGATGAGCTTTATACCACATCTGAAGTAACGCAAGATCGAAATGAGCCACAAATGCCATTATAATCCTAAAAGAGTCTTTCGAAGAAATCAGAGAGAAAGTCTCTGTATAATCAATGCCTTCTTTTTATGTAATGCCATTTGCGACAAGATAAGCCTTATACATCTCTACATCACCATTTGAATCCCTCTTAATTTTAAATATTCATTTGTAACCAATTGATTTCGCACATTCAGGCAATGGAACGAGGTCCCACACGTCGTGTCCTTCATGGACTTTATCTCTTCATTCATGGCATCACGCCACTTTTGAGAGTCAGAACTTTCCATGGTTTGATGGAAGTTGATCGGATCATCTTCCACCACTCTAATGTCAACTACATGTTCTTGGAGAAATATGATAAAAGCATTCGAAATCGCACTTATCCTCTCTTTAGTGGATCTTCTTAATGGCATTGGTCTTGAAATTGAATTGTTGTTAGCAGAGATATCAGCAGAATAACTTGAAATTGAATTAGAGAACAATTAATTGGAACAGTCATATAAATATCCTTAATATGCAAATAATAATTTCAAATAATGGTAGCGCCCATCACAAGATACTTAACACAACATCAATATTAAGTCTTTGGACAGAAATATTGACTTATAAGTGGTACTCTTTGTATAGTAATCAAATACTCACAATAAAGAAACATGCCAATCATTAAACCTTTCTTTGGATCGATTTATTCATCGCACGTTAAATCAAATAATCGCCACATGTTTATCACCACATATTCTTATGCAATTCGGACAAATATTGACCTTCGTTTGGGCCGATCAAATATCTGCATGAATAACACACACAAACATCTTTTAATATTCTAAGTTAATTAATTTTCACAAGAAATATTGTTTTGACAACATGTTGTTTCAATTTATTCACTTTCAAATATTATGCCTCTCAAAAGAGTCATTTGTACCAAAATTTGAAAAAGAAAATCACCGAATTTACATATTTTATTTATTTTGAAACTTTAGGGGCCTAAGAGGTCAAAAAATTAATTATTCAAAACTTTAGGGGCTAATTTGAACAAATTAGAGACTTTGATAGTTTTAATTACAAAATTCAGAGATTTAATGGTTCAAGTTAATTAATTTTCAAACTTCAGGGATTGAATTATTAAACCCAGAACTTTAAAATCCCAATTTGGATGAACTTTAAACTTTAGGGACTGAATTAATAAACCCAGAACTTTAAAGGCCCAAGTTGGATGAATTTTAAATCTTTTGTGCTGAATTATTAAAAAGACATTTTAAAATTGCAACCCTAACCCTAATATGAAATTGCAAACAAGGACATGAAATTATCAAATTTGCAGCCCAGGCCCCGCCTCCAAAAAATCACCCAAACCCTAGGAAAAAGAAAATCACGACAAGCGCCACCCCTCGGTGGCTGGAACCAGTGCTCGTCGTTGTGGCATACGTAGTAGCTAGCACAGCTGGTTGTGTGCGCGTGTCACACAGCACCGTACGGTGGAACACGCTTTACACCAGTAGCTGTAGCGCTCCACGTGCTGCCGCCTAGTCGGTCGACGACGCTGCAGCCCGACCGGCTTCCAGAATTTTTTTTTAAAACTTAAAATCCAAAAAAAAAAAAATTGAAATTCCTCAATCTGAATCATGGAAGACACGCCGAAAAGTTTTCAGATATTTATTTATTTATTATTATTATTATTATTTTTGGAAAAATAGTTGCTTGAATTTATCATTGAGTAGAAGTTTTTTCCTAGTACACGACTTGGCGAATTAGAAGTGCTAATGGTAAAGCGTTGCCACTTAAAATTGATTGAGAAATATTGACATATAACAAACATGATTTTGTATAATGGGAAATATAAATAGTTTTCTCACATAAAAAAATTGAAAAATGAATTTGCAAATGAGGTCAAACGGGGCAAAGTTATCATGTTTTTAAATGGGGTAATTAGCAGAAAATGTCCCTACATTTCAAGTTCATTGTGGAAAATGTCATTACCTTTTATTTTTTGACATTTTTGCCCTTATTTTCACATTTCTTTGTGAAGAACATCCTTTCGTCCACTATTCGTCAGTTTCTCTGTTAATTAAATGCAAAAAATGCTGATTTCTTTTAAATCAACAAGGGTAAAATAGTCCTCACCCATTCAACCCCTTCATCTCTTCTTACGCGCAAAGGTTCCTTTACGGTTTTCTTTTTCAAAAATTCTCATCTTTCTTCCATTTCCACAACTATTTCTTCTTTCTCCTCTCATAAGTTCTCATCTCATTTCGTGGGTGCAGAGTGGAAGCACGCATTGAGAGTTTCTTTAGCGAGTGAGGTAAGAAACATTGCGTGTTGGGTATTTTCGTTTTCCATTTCATATTTTGGTTTTTGGCATGATTGAGAGTCTGTGTGGAATTTTGATACTATCTATTGTTGCAGAGACCTTTGAGGAGCAGCATGTAGCACCTTAGGGACTTGTTACTGATGATTTTGAACTACTGGATAGAATTTAGCACATTCAAAACTTTATTTTGCTGCATAGTGGATATTTAACTAAAATGAAAAGTTAAACTCTGTATTGTTTCATTATGTGTTGATTTTTTTGTTTATGTTTTGGTTAATTGGTGGATGAATTATGTCTAAGATAATGTGATAAAATTGGTGAATTTAGGGAGTTTGAGTTCTTGTGTATAAACAAGCTGCATATAGAAGAAAACATGGACGTTTTTCGCAATTTTTTTTGAAAAATAGGGATGTTATGCACAACTATTTCTAAAAGATATGGACTGTTTTCGCCAATAAATTTTAAAGGTAGGGATGTGTTTAGAAAAAGTATTACTACGTAGGGGTTATTATCACGAGGTTAATTTGATTCTAAAAAAAAAGTGAACATGTTTAGTTCTTCTTCACCATTAAGCCAAAATGTTCCATTCACCATTGAAACCTAATACGTACTTTACAATAACCATTTACACTCGTTTTTCTCAACACCCTTAATAAGTATAAAATGAATATAAACATACAATATATATATCTTTCTAAATTAACCAACTATTCAATAGTAACCCAACATGACAGCAGCCATTATATGTAATATAATGTTCTTTACTACATTTTTTCTTTATTTAATATAATAATCTAAACTATTTTCATATTCATGTTATTGTTACTTATGGACTAGGTTGAAGGCGGTATGAAGGGGTTGAATGGGTGATGACTATTTTACCATTGTTAATTTAAAAAAAAATTAGCATTTTTGTATTTAATTAATGGAGAAACTGACGGATAGTGTACGGAATAACGTTCTTCACAAAGAAATGTGAAAATAAAGGCAAAAATGTCAAAAAATAAAAGATAATAATATTTTCCACAATGAACTTAAAAGATATGGTCGTTTTATGCTAATTGCCCTCTTTAAAAGTCATTTTGCTCCAAAATAATTCTCAATCACATATTTGACTTATAACTTATTCATTTTTTTTTTTACTCACATATTTTTTTGAAAAAAATAATTTTTATTTGAAAAAATCTTTTACAAAGAAACGGAAATAAGATAAAAATAAATAATACTTATGCCGCCTGTATTTAAGTTCAACGATATTTACACTTCCCACGTGATTCTCTATCACACACAGCCTCCTACAAAACAAACACATTATCTACCAATACCAACCGTCCATTTTGTTCCACGTCATCAATCTGCACCTTTCTAATCCAACGGCACTAGTTCGATCCCACAAGAAACACGAGGCGTTTTTATCTCATCATCTAACCCAACCCCGGTCAACCCTAACTCGGACTCGACTCGACTCGCCGCTCCTCTCCATTATCTATTGCTAGCGCGCTCACACGCAGAGATAGACAGATAAGCCAATTTAGGGTTTTGCGCCATTTTTGCCTGCAAATTCTATTGGAAAATTCATCGTCTGTATTTGAAATTTGGTAAAGAATTGTATGTTTATATATATACTGGTGAAGAAAAAGGTTTGGTAAATTAATGGATGAGATCTGGGAGAGAGCGGTGGAAACAGCATTGGACGGCCAAACCGACGTAGCTTCGGTTCGAACGTTAACCCTTGACGGTGCTGTGAAGTGCGTTCACGGCCGATTACCTCCGCCGGCAATTTTGGAGAAGTTTCAGAGCCTCCAGCACCTATCTATAGCGAACATCGGCGTGTCGTCTCTGGAACCGTTCCCTCGGCTCCGAAACCTTCTGAAGCTGATCCTGTCCGACAATCGGATCGCTGGTGGTCTCAAATTCCTTGTTGAGGCAGGGCTTGAATCTCTGCGGGACCTTGATTTGTCGAACAATCGGATTTCGGATATTAATGACTTGTGCCCCCTGGCGGAGCTGAGGTTGGTCTCGTTGGATCTCTATGAGTGCCCTGTGACACGGGTTAAAGACTATCGACCTCGAGTTTTCGGTTTGATTAAGTCGTTGAAGTACTTGGATAAGACAGATGCGGAGGGAAACGAGAGGCCCGAGTCTGATGATGAGGATGAGGAGGAGGACGACGATGAAGAAGAAGAAGATGATCCTGGTAGCGGGGAAATCGACGGCGGGGAGGATCGGCCGTTAAGGTTAAACAATGGGCATCAAGCAGGTAGTGAAGGGGTTGTGGACGTTGATGAGGATGAGGAGAGTGATGCAGATGAGGAGGAAGCAGAGACTTCCAGAGGGGTAAATGGGTTAAGCAGTGGTGGCAGTTCTCATCATCACTCCAATGGGTTTCGGGTGGAGGCTGTGAATGCAGAGGATGATGAGGAAGATAATGATTCAGTTGAGGAGGTATACGAGGATGAGGGTGATGATGATGATGAAGAAGAAGAAGAAGATGTTGTGGAGGTTCATGAGATAGACGATAGTGACGACGATGATGGGGTGGATGATGAGGAGGAGGAGGATGGTGATGATGATGAAGAGGTGGATAATGATGAGGGAGATTTGGGGGAGCCTGCGAGTACACGGAAGTTCACTAGCACTGAAGGAGAGATTGATGGGCATGAACAGGGGGAGGATGATGTGGATGAGGATGATAATGGTGAGACAGGGGAGGAAGACGAGGAGGGTGTTGAGGAGGATGGAGACTTTGAGGATGATGAAGAAGCTGAAGATGAGGTGACCCTTTCTTTGTGATTGCAAAGTGCTTATTACATGTTTTTCTAGTATGGGGGTGATTTTTATAAATCCGTAGATTTTTTTTTTTCATCAATTTTTGGGAATTTATTGTTTGGATATCTGTGTGCACCCAATTGTTCTTTTGGTATGCTTGGATATGTGAGCATTTTGATGCTTCGAACTTTGTGGTTTATATTAGTTTGTGCTGTTCCTCTGTTTGTTGTGGTGTAAACTGTTGGATAAGCATCTATGTTTTAATTAATATGTTTTTACATTATGCACCTTGATTTCTGGTAGTGTAATAGTTGTTTTTGCAGAATATAAAGAACTTCAGTAGTTGAAATGTGACACTAGCACTTTTGAGGATTGTTACTTCATCTACCGTGTGTATATTATTCTTTTATGCATCTGAACTAGTACTATTTTGTGACTTTTATAACTGATCTATTGAAGTGTAAACTTAGATTTTCATTTCATGAGGATTTCTGAAAGATAGGAAACCTGTTGTGATTTTGTCCAAGTACAAGTCCAAAAGAGGCTCAAGTTTCCACAATTTGCTACATGTTTATGGAAAGATTGAACATCCAACCTTTAAGATCGGTGAAAGAAGATAAAGAGAATTTCTGAGCTATAAAATTTTCAATAGAACTTCTTGTATGCCCACAAAATTCAGGGAAAATTGTATCATCTAAACATGTTTTCTTATCGGTATGCTAGCGTTTCATTGTTTTAACTGGATTAGCTTGTTTCTTAATTGTTGCAATCTTTTGAGTTCAGGAATCTAACATTTCCAGTACTGAAGTTGCACTCTTTGAATCCTTGAACTATATAAAAATTTTGGAGTACAGAATGACTAGGAAAGAAAGATGAAAAATGGAAGGCTTGTGCTGCTGTTGACATCAAATGTTTGTCATAAATGTCGAGTTCGGTGTGCTTGTACTGGATCTTTCTGAACCATATTTTCTTGTATTTCGTGTCTCATTTTGTTTAACATGTAGCAACATGGTTCTGCTCTTTTGGAGTCTTGGGGATAAGTAGGCCCTAAAAACCCTCATCTTGGCTGAATTTCTTTTGCAAAAAGTTTTGAGAGAAAATCTCTTTTGGGAGTGTCATTGCTTTGTCAAAGATCATAGCTTTATCTTGCACTGCAGTGTTGTCAGTTCTACACAGCATTTTGCACGTTCCCTAAGATTTCAGTTGTGAATTCTACTTTCCTGGATATGTGTGGCTTGTATTTATCATAGGTTTCTTCTCATTTCTCTTTATGCATGTTCTTCTTACCCCCTCAATTTTTGATCATGTTCATGTGGTGCAAGATTTTGTATTTTTTTATTCTTTTTTTTGCTTCCCTTTTTTGCTTGGTTGGTGGGTTTAGCTTTCATGGTGTTCTCTGTTTTTCTTTCTGCATTAATTTGCAATCATTGATGTTCAACTCATCTGCTGCGATCACTCTCTTGCTACAGTGATTTCCTGGTTATTCTTTTGTTTTTATTCGAATTTTCATAAATTATCTGTTTGTTTATGGAATGTTTGCTTCTGTTTTTCCTTGAAATTTCTATAAAACTCTAAATCCATTTGTTTGTGCTTAAACCTTTTTTTGGCAACTTTTCCTGCTACCAGAAGTAAAAGGATATCTGCTTTATTTCAATTTTTTTTTTTTTTTTAATATCTGGTTAATGGAAATTTAATTTGAGTTTTAAATTGATGACAGGAAGATGATTATGGCACGGGATATCTTGTTCAACCAGTTGGGCAGGTAGAAGTAGATGCTGGAGGTGGAGATTTGGATCCTGTAAATGAAGGTGAAGAGCCTGAATTAGAGGAAGACGTCGACGAAGAAGATGAAGATGGCGAAGTCCAAGAACTGCCGCCTACTGCTTCACACAAGAGGAAGAGAGATGGGGATGACGACGACGACGATGATGGTGATGACGATGACGCTGATGCTGTTTATCATAGTAAGTCATCAAAGCACCATTAGCAATTGGGATTGTGGTATGAAGGTTTGTTTATTCTGCAGAAAGTGGTGGAAACTTGAATTTAGAGTGTCAAGTGAGGATATTTTGGAGAAAATTGTGTTGAGGTTGCTGTAATATATGTTCAAAAAGTGGTTAGAAGAAGATCGTTCCCTCCCTCTTATGGTTTCATTTCAAATGACAGTTGTGAGCGGGTTGAACACGCTTTAGAACTCGGTTCATTTGCATTGGAGTGGAACGGAGGGAAATTGGCACAAATGAAAAAACCTCTCATATATAAAATGTTCTCTTTCAATTGGTTTGTATTACCTGTTGTAGATGGCTTGTGATGTCTGTGTTCTATCCGTAAAACTGTGTCGTTTTGACTAATCTGTGAATTGGGACGTAACCTTTTTTATTTTTATTTTTTTGGTTACTATTACGGATAGGTTTTTATTTATTATTTATTTATTTATTTTATTAAATGTCAAATAAAATATGTCATACCATCTTCAGCTCTAAATATTGTGTGGAAATCTATACTTCCGGTCCCCAAACATTTCAGCAAAATATTTAGAAGGGGAAGAAAAAAAGGAATAGAGAAGAATAAAATAATAAGAGAAAACACATCTCAGCCATCCGCCACCACCCTCCACCGCAAGCGCCTCCACCCAGCCCAACAGCCCCTTTCCCACCTTCCAACAACGCTATCTTTAAAAGTTAAAAAATATAAAAATCTGGATGTATTTAATATAAACATTTTAAAATTCTATAAAAGTTTTAAGATATGTAATAAAAAATGCTGATTTTGTAATCATTCTACGTCAGTTTCTCCATTAATTAAATACAAAAATGCTGATATTTTTTTTAAATTAAGAATAGTAAAATAGTCATCACCCATTGTGTGGAAAAATAAAAAAATGAATTAGTCTTTAATATCTTCCACCAATGATTTAATTAGTCTTTTTAAATTAACAATGATTTAAATAGTCATCACTCTAAAATAAAAATACAAAATATTACATTTTGTCTCTCATTCGCTCTCGAGATTTTGAAAGGCACACCAGAAAAAAAAGGAAGATAAAAATGTTTCTCTCTTGTATTTTTTTTTTCCTTTCAATATTTCTCTATCCTATTTTTTTTTTATGAACCTTGTCGTCATAATAAAAAATAAAAATAAAAATTATAAGGCATTGTTATTTTGTATTTTGGATCATTTGGCCATACAAAATAACATTGTATTAGACAAATAAATAATTAATCAATAATACGATGTTGTGCAATAAGTTTTATAGGCACATAAGCTTTACATAAAATACCTTTTTTTTTCTAAAATAAAAGTTTACAACAGTAAAATATTTATAAGACAATAAAAGTCTATGATAAACTTTCATTTATTTAAATATATGAAAGTAATAAAAGTTCATGAACTTTACTTACAAAGTCTCAAAATTTAGATTGAATATATATTTTTTAAGAAATTTCAGTTGCGCTTCTCATGGACAACAAAAAACTAAATATTCTACCACAATATCGATATTATACTTCCTCAAGAGCATTGATATATCATAATATATAAATGAGAGCTGATGATCTTTCCTCGTAAATTTTGCCACGCAGATAGGCACAAAGCCACTTAAGGGCTTGAGTCCAAGTATATAGCTATATCGTAATCCAGTATCAATAATCAATATAGTGACAACAATATAAACAAATCAGATAATATACTATGATTTCTTGTTATGTATTTGACATGAATAACATACTAACTTTTCTTTTGGAATGGTGAAATCGGTTTACTAATCAACTAACTAAATTTTCATGCCTTTTTTGGAATTAAAACAGAAAAGAAATTCACTCTTTCTTACTCACTTGACTAGAACTCGTGCTGGTAACCTATTATAAAATTGTGAATAAAACAATAAGAAGACAATATTGTTAGGAATGCGTATGAAAACAACAAAAAGATTAAAGATACAACAATGCAAGTTCATCACCACCTTATCAAAGCTCACCACCTACTGTAATTCCTCATTAAGTATGCTTTTACTTGTCAAGGTTGTGGAAACGTACTTGAAGTGAAAATTTTCGAAGATTAAATATGTCGAATCACTTGTCTTACTTTGTTTGACCTAGTTGGTCCAAAACTCTTATCTTTGACCACATTCCAAATGCCTTTTTCCAATTGATTGAGTGCCTATTTGACATGACTTTTGAAAGTCAAAGGAGCTTTTGGTAATCAAAAGTTGCTTTTGAACTTATTTGATTAATTTTATGAAAGTGTTTCTACTAGTTAGAAGAGTTTTTAAAGGAAGTTAGTCCAATTTGACTTTATCTAAAAACACTTCTAAAATATGAAGCTCTTTTGAAAATTAATTTTCAAATAAAAATTAAGATAGTTTCCTCCAAAAGTTATTCTATAATAAGCAAAAGCAACATCTAAAGTCGTGTCAAACAGATCCTAAATGCCCTAGAAAAGTGATTTATTGACTGTTCACTTTTTTCGCCATTTCTGCATACGAATTTCATGTGTATTTCTTATTGAGAGAGATTTATGTATTGTGTAAACTTTCACACTTTCACGTTTTTACATTTTGGAAGTTATATGGATGCTTGTGGATGGTATGAGATTATTGTATAATTCAAACAATAACTAATCCAACCAACCCATTTCACTCTTCATGGCCTGGGTTAACCCACATGGACAATCCGTCCATTTTCAACATCTCCTACTCGTACATGATAGACTTGACCTGAAATAATCAATCATCAATTAGATCTATTTAAAGATCACACTTATATGGTTCATAATGACAAATGGATCGTGCGAACCGTGAGTAACTTATCCAATTCTATCCACCCATTGGGGATATATAACAACTCTGTAAGATGAATCACATTTCTCGCCATATCCTAGACTTATTTATAACATCTAGTTCAAGTATTTCGATCCTCAATAAATCAAGAACATGCTTGAACTCTATACCATATATTGGGTTGCAATTCTCCATTCTGAAAAATCTAAGAATCATTTTCATGTATGGCTATTGTCACAGAGCAAGAAATCTCTTCGAACGATTTCTATGAATCTTAACACCTAATATGTAATTTGCTTCACCTATGTCCTTCATTTCAAAATTTGAGGACAATTATTTCTTAATGATTTTAACATACTCTTCATCATTCTTATCCAATAAGATATCGTCTACATCTACGTAGAGAGATAAAATTACAAATTTTTCATTAGACTTTTCAAATAAATACGGTGATCTTCGTGCAACATTGCGAAATTGTACGAGATTATTTCTTTGTAAAATTTGAAGTACCACTTTCTAGAAGACTGCTTTAGGCCATAGGTTGATCTTTTCAATTTACAAACTTTATTCTCTTAGCATGTTTCAGTGAAACCTATTGGGCGTTGCATGTAGATTCCTTTATCCAATTTTCCATTCAGAAATATAGTCTTTACGTTCATTTGATATAATTTTAAATCTAACCGTGCTATTATGGCTAAGAATAGGCGAATAGAAGTAAATATAACTACTGGTGAAAAAGTCTCTTTATAATCTATACCCTCCTATTGAGTATAACCATTTGCTATTAAGCGAGCCTTATAATTCTCTATAGTCTCATAAGCTCTTCGCATTATCTTGAGAACTTATTTCTTCCCAATAGCTTTCCTACTAGTCGAAATATTAACCAAGTCCGAAACTTGATTGGATTTGATAGACTCCGTTTCTTCTTCCATTGTAATCTTCCACTTTTCTTTACAGGGTATGATAAAGCTTCATGTATTGGTTTATTTTCTTCATCATCTTCCTGAGATACCAAAAATTTTTTCCCTTCAATCTCAAAATGATGTTTAGGTATACCTTTTCTAGTACTCTTATGAGGTGAAAGCTTCGATGTGACTCTATCACATTGAGATTAGTTGCTCCCACTTGGATCAATAGGTGGAAGTGCTCTTCTTGCACCTCAATTAATTAATCAAATACAACTTTGTCTTTTCATTCAAAATAAAGGTTATCACCCCCCCCATCCCCCCCCCCCCTAATTTTTCAATTTTGCCCTTGCTAGGAAAATCATTTTTGAGAAACATCACTTCGCGGACTCTATCTCAGTTATAGTTTCATCTCGATTTTTACCTATAAATAGATATCCTTTGGATTGATCCGAGTATCTGATAAAGATTTATTTCTTGCCTTTTAGAACTAATTTTCTGAACATTCTTGAGGGATTATGGATGTATGCAACTGATCTCCAGGATTTTAGATATCTTAAATTAGACGATCTACCTATCCAAAGCTGATATGATGTTGTTGGAATTGATTTCGAAGGAACACCTTATTCAGATTGTAGGTCACATGGTGTTGTAAGAACTGATTTCAAAGGAATATCCTCTTCAAATTGCAGGTCACAATCAATAAAGTATCCCCCAAAAGGAAATAGGTAAATCAGCTAGTAATATCATAGAACTTACCATTTCAAGCAATGTTCTATTTTTCCCTCTTAGAACACCATTTTGTTGCGATGTACTGGGAATAGTAAATTCCATAAAAATTTCTTTTTCATTACATAGTTGTTTGAACTATTCGGATAGATATTCACATCCTCGATCAGTTCTTAAAGTCTTTACATTCCTTTATATTTGATTTTCTACCATATTTAAGTATCATTTGAAGCATTCCAATGCTTCTGATTTATGAGAAACCAAATAAACATAAACTATACTGTGTGAAATCATCTATAAATGTAATGAAGTAATAAGCTACATGTCTTACCCTTACATTCATAGGACCACAAATATCGAAATGGACTAATTTCAATAGAAATTCGGCCTTCATAACTTTATCAATAGTTTTTGTATAGTTTTTTCTGTTAGACAATGCTCACAAGTTGGAAATAAAAACTTAGAGATTGATTCTAGTAGGCCTTATTCAACTAACATATTCATTCTCTCTTGCCCAATATGTCATAATCTAGCATGCTATACACATGTATCCACATTCATATCTTTAGCAGAAGAAGATGTATTCATAGAAAAACATCAATTTATATACTACTAGTTGTAAGTGTTTGGATCACAATCAAACATAAGAAAACCATCACAGAGATATCCGATCCATAATATACATTTCTGTTGTTTAAACGAATAGAATTACCGTTAAAGTTCAAACTGAAACCTAATCTTGAAAAAACAATAATTGAAATTAAGTTTCAACGTATTCTTGGCATAAATAGGAAATTATGAAGGAGAATAGCATGGCCTCTGCACAAGTATAAATTGCATGTACCAGTCCCTTTCACCTTCACTTTATCATCGTTTTTGACATATACCCACTTTGTACCAGATTGGTATCAGCGAAAATCCACAAACACTTCACTATCCCTGGTTAAATAGTACATCGCTATTGAGTCTACAATCCACATAGGATAAGATTCAGTTAGCATAACAGTACTAGCAACATAAATAACACTAAAATAAAAATTTAAAAGAGCTAGCTTCTTTGGCTCAGGAAGTCCCGAGCAAAGTGACACATTACATGGCAGTTGTAGCATATCAACTCGCCCTTGTATTTTTTCTTCCTGAACCATTTTCCTTTTTTTGTTGCGTTTGTTCTTTTTAGGTTCATGTCCAATCTCATTTTCTTTTCCTTTCTTGCCTTTGTTTCAATTATTTTTATGATTAGAGTCCAAAACCTTTCCAGAACTAGACTTAGCCATAAAAGAATTTCCAAGGGATTTAGTTGCTCCAAGCCACTCATCCTATAGTTCAATATGGTGGGCAGCATCAGAAAATGTTTTGATGATGTTATTGTAAGTCATATTGACTTTCAGATGTTCCTAATTATTAGGAAGAGATCGGATCAAAGCTTGAACTTGCTGTTCATCAGAGAGTAAGTGATCAGCTGACTTCAGCTCCCTAATCATCAATTGTATGAGTTTAGTCACACTAATACCACCATATTTCTTTCTTAGACACACCCATATGTCATGAGTAGTCGGAAATTGCTCACACTCATGAATGAGATGGTCCACCACAGAACGTACTAAGATTGAATGAACAATGGGAACTTTCTTTCATCATGATCGATAAGTTTCCAGATCTCTTCGAAGTTGAACAATTTGGCTCGTACCTGGATCTACCATCATGTGGTTAATGCCTTTAAGAGCATCTAGTTCCTTCAGAACATACCAAATTATGAGACCAAGTGTTATGGTCATCGCCATTCAATTTGTCACCCTTATTAAGTTAGTAATGATATTTTCCGATGTCACGTCTCTCAAAGTTTTAGAGACAACCATTTAAATGTCCATTCAAGCAAACATATCATTTTGCACTACTACAAATTAAGATTTATGATAATTTAACATTAGCATAGAATTGACAGTTCACCATGTTGTTAGCTTATGATCAAACCGTATGTTTTGATTATAACAAACAATTTATGTTTATCTCTATTTGTCATAATCCAAAAGGGGGTAATTGTTGACATATGGTCAAATCATATGGTTTGATTATAACAAACAATTTATGTTTATCTCTAACTTAATCTTCAATTTGATTACATTTTGTCAAAATGAGACAATTGAACGAGAAGTTGTCAATCAAGGAAGCTAAAATAAAATCAATAGAGCACTCAAGAAGACAAACTTTACAAGTCAAGTACTCTCGCCAAATTATCGAAGACTTTGTAGCTAGATTTCTCTTCACTCGGTTGTAAAGGTAAAGCACTTTAATTTTTTGGTAATGATACTTTAAGAGCTTAAGTAACAGTTTTCTCGTACATGATAAAACTTACAAGACGAAAAATGTTTGCATAAAATTAATTTTCAAAGGGAAGTCTTTCCTACATATTTCTTGAAAACTATGAAAACAAATTTACTTTGAAATATCAGGTAAAAATATCATTGATTCCAAACAAAACAAAAGAAAAGTGACTCTGAACAAATCTGGTCATCCGGATGTCCGGGTGGCGAACTAGACATCTGGTTCGTCAGCAACGGGTACTTGACCGTTTTACCTTCATTCAAAGAGGTTTAGGCATAATCGATGAAAAAGAAGTGTATGATTAAAATTACATGCCTTTTATATGCTGCATATCCTATTTCAGGCAATCCGGATGAGGAAATGGATATCCGAATCAGCGTCCAGTTCGGCAGAAAAATTTTCTGCCAAACCGGATGTCTGGATGGCTGAACCGGGCGTCCGGTTAGCGACTATGGCGATTTTAAATTGCGAACCAGCCTTCTCTTCTCTCATTTCTTCCTCCTTTCCTCTCACTTCTCTCCCTAAATTTCTTCTCCATAATTTATTTTCACACCTTAAAAGTTCTATTACACTTAATTTCTACAAAACCCATTACTTCTACATTTCAATTTCTCACAAAATTTCACTTTTCACATCAAAATCTTCGTTTTCACCCAAAAACTCAAACCCTAAATCTCTCTCTCACACACACACCTTCAATTTTCATCCATGGCTAGCACAAGAAGCAAAGGGAAACGCCTCAAGAGCATGGTACGACGTTCTCCTCCACCTTCTTCCGACGAGAACACATATTTTGAACCCGAGGTGCCAGTCAACCCCTTTGTAAAATCACCAATTCTAATTGGTAAGAGTGTTATTTTACCGATTTCATCATTGAAGCACCTGCATTTGACATTGAGGAAACTTTTGAAAGCACAGGTTGGATTTCTATTGCCATACTAGAGAAAATGCATACCCATGGCCTAATGTAAGAGTTTTATCACAACATGGCTATTTCACGATCAAATGAAATCTCTTGTTTTATAAAAAATAAATGTGTTGTTATAAGCCGAGCACTCCTTCGTGACCTTTTAGAAATTGAAGAATGTAGCACTCAAATTTTCTTACACAAAAACTCATCCCAAACTCAACGGTTATGCCCATACTGAGGCTTGTCATCGCGTCACTAGGAAATGTTTTGAAAATATCATCAAAGTTAGTGCACATCAATTATCTCTTCCATGCAAGTTCTTACATAATATTATTGCAAATGTCATTGTTCTCCGGAAAGGCCATCGAGATGAAGTGAGCGCTTTTGATCTCTTATTCACGTTGCATTAGATGATGAGGCATTCATTTCCCCAAAACCCATCGACACCATCAACATTCAAACACTTAGACCTGTGAAAATAGTAAAGAATACGATCAATGGGTGGCACTCACAAAAGGGTTTGATCCCACCTCAGGTCCATCGACTCTACTGTTTAACGACGATGAAGATGAGGATGAAGAAATCGACATACCAGCCGCTCCACAACATGCTCCGGTACTCATTCTTCGTCTTGCATCCGCTGTTGATGGTCTTGACTAAATGCTTCAACAAGTGCTCATTCAACAGGAAACTATGCAAGCCCTGTAGAACGCCTGCTATGCTAACTTTTATGCCTAGTTTCTTCCTCCTTCACAATCTTAGTCCTTGCTCATTTTCGATTTATCATGCACTTATTTCTCCTTGTTCTGTGATTTTGAATATTTCTCTCTATTTTTATGATGCTTGAATTATGTTAAAATTTTAGTGTGTTATGTTTTTGCTTTTGCTTCTCTATGCTCTATTCTTTTTGTTTATCCCAAAAGGAAGAAAACATATATGAGAGATTTGATGATTTGCACGTTTAAGGGAGAATTCTTGACGATATACGATGATTAATGTGAATGAGAAAGGGGGAACTCTCGATCTATAAAACATAGGGGGAACAAAATTTACAAATGTTTGAAATTGTGAAAATTATTTGAGGCACTCTTACTATTACAAATCATCTAGTGTTTGTTATAATAAAAAATGGAGAAATTGTTGATCTATAGTCAAATCGTATGTTTTGATTATAA
>CAIGRN010021047.1:0-11323 GCA_903798345.1 Fraxinus anomala
GAAAATCTCATTTTTCATTAAAAACTCCAAGTTCAAATGTTGCCATTGTTATTTGAAGTTTTTAATCAACACAAAAGAATTTTTGAGGTCACAGTTCTACAAAAAAAAAAAAGGAAATAGATATTTCAAGCAACCAAATTAGAATCACACAAAACACAATGTAAAACAAATCAGGGATGAAAACATCATACTGAAAATAGACTATCAACCAGTGCAAGACAAATTAACAGTGATGATAAGCAGTTTAATAAACCTAGTGACTCAAACAGAGGATTAACAATGAGATTAAACAGGCCAACAATCACAGAAATTCACAAAGAATAATGCTACAAAAATAGATTGATTAATATCTAATGATCCAAATGGCCACAGGTATTAGGATTCACCAGGATTCCTTCAGGTTCAAGACCTCAGGTCAAGGCTCAATCCTAAAACCAAATAACACAATTTTAAGGGGGAATCAGGGGAAAATAAGTATACTCAAAAAATAAAAGATAGAATAGTAATCAAATATTTTTGAGTTTAGGAAGTATCACCGAAATTGGTTCGAAGAACCAGCACCAAGAAGGGAAAAAATTTGGAGCCTCAAGAATCAAGCGGAAGCAGTAAGATATCCACCAAGAAGATCAATTACAGATTTGCACTAAGTAGAATAAAATTCAATAAGGGCTCAGAATATTCACAAAGACATTGTACCCTTTTGTACACACGAACGACCTCAAACCATACCAAGAACCCTAATCAACCTACCACACGGCTACTCAATGACTCGAAGGAATAACCACACTGCCTACTACAGAAATTACTCTATCAAGACCACAAAGACATTCAATCACCAAGACTGAAGGTAAAACCAGAAGTTTTCACCATACACTAAGTATTACATAGAGAATAAGAAAGAATCACGAAGAAACTAGAAGGCAGAAACACTCTGGACTCAACCACAAAAAAAACAAGAGAACAAAATGAAAAAATAAGCTCAGGAGATGGTTCAGCTGGTATTAATTAGTCCAAGCCATCACCGTTAATCCATATCTCATCCAACGGTCAGAGCAGCTCCCAGTGGTAGTGAATTGGGCTGGTTGTTTGGGCCGGTCCATGTGTGTTATCGGGCAATGTTTATTTGGTAAATCATTTTCAGCGGATTGGGCTTGGCCCATTTTCATCATTGCCCAGAACATTAGAAACAAATGACATAAATGGCATCAAATTCTAACAAATCTCCCCCTTGATGCTAATACCATAACACACCAAAACATAGTAGTGTATAGTAACACCAACATCAAGACGATAATCACCTGTAGTATTGGGCTATATTGGGCATGGATAAATTTATATATGTCGGGTGTAAAAATAGTGGGTCTTGAACCAAAAGGAGTCCTAACAGTTGTCTTCTTCCTATACTTCGATCCATATTTAACCATAATTATAAGATGTGTCGTGAAAATTACACCAAGAACTTGTATTGGTGTATAAAAGCTAGGTTCAGTTTAATAATATCAAATCAAACACCAACCAATTGAATAGCTCAACCCACAACAAGCTTTCACTATGGTTGCCCAATGACATTACCTATATAGGATAATATGGTGGATGCAATATCACAAAGAAGGATTAAGAAGGTAACAAGGTAACTCACAGCATTGGAGATAAATGTTCGCTAAAAAAGTGCAAATCGTAAGTGCACGGGTCATGTTCAAGTAATAAAGTGGACTTTTGAAAAAAAAAATTTGTCAATCCCTCGAAGAATGTTTACTTTCGTTTACACAACTTTAATCAATTTAATTCTATTAATAAAAATGAACACCCAAAAAAGATTTTGATTTTGAAAATATGAAAAATTAACTAAAACCCTACAAAATAAGAAAATATAAACATTCAAAAATTTTGGAGGAAAAATGTGATTGGAATTCATGGTTTCGCTTAACTGTCGCCTAATTAATTTCTCCACAAGCCAATTAACAAATTACTCATTTACGATGTTAGACCCGATTTTTCAAATTTAGTTAATTACCTCTCTCAAGTAAAGTTAACCCTAATTGATTTATTTAACATACTACATCTCTATGTCGATTCAAATCAAACAACCGCATTAAATATTTGTGAAAATAACTCAATAGGTCACCTAAGGTTACCGATATATCTCTATCCCCTACACAATCTAAGGTATTTACTATTTGATCTAAAATGTACAATCTTCTCTCGAACGGTGTACAAATCACTAGACTCAATCAATTAGGGTTTGTTCTCTTTGTATTTCAATTTTGAGTTTTGAGTTTTGAATTTATTTTGGGTTTTGTGTTTTACGTGTCCATTTTGAGATTGTTGAAAATGTGTTCTTTTTTTCATTTTGAAAAATTATTTTCAAAAATAAAAAAGTGGAAAACTTGTTCTTCTTCCCCTCTCTTTCTCTCTCTTCTTCGCTTCCGATGTCGTCTCTCTCTCTTCTTCCCCTCCTCTCTATCGTCTCTCTCTTTGTCTTCTCCTTCGCAAGGCTGCCGGCACCGAAGTCTACGTCGGAGCTGTCACGATGAGCAGCTAGCGACGCTCACTGCTATCGCCGACTTCTTCGTCTCTTTTTTTTATGTGATGGTTGGGTGTGTGGTGTGCGACGATTTTAGGTTGAGTTGTGGTGTACGACAGTTGTGGCTGTGGCGGTGGTGTCCAATGTGTGGTATGCGACGGTTTTGGGTCACGGTTGTAGCTGTGGCGGTGGTATACGTGGTGTACGATGTTTTTTTTTCTTCTATGGTTGTGGTGACGTCATCGGCGGTGGTTTTGGGTCGCGATGTCGCCGGCAGTGGTTTTAGCGGTGCGGCGACGGTGTGGTGTAAACGGAAATGGCGGTAGTTTTTGTGGGTGGCATAACTGAAAACAGCCAAAATGCGTTTTGAAAATTTTGGCTTGATTTTAATTGAAAACACCAAAAACGACATTTTTTACATTTTCAGTTTTTTTTGTAAATCTTAAACTCATTTTCAAAAATTCATTTTTGAAAATAGGTAAGTAAACATGTTTTCACTGTTTTGGAAAACTGAAAAAAGAAAACGGGATGAAAACGACAAAGAGAACAATCACTTAATGGCCAAATAAATGAAAGACATTCAACACAATAATAAATACACATGAAAATAAGCATTTCAACATTAAAGAGCAAATATTAAAATTAATTAAAATTAGATTAAGTTACTATCATAAATCACAACACAAATAACTAGCTCATTTTATACAAATGATAAAAAGGAGAATATTTACAACAATATGGCAAAATAATTGAGAAAATACAAAGTTATAAGTAAAATCCTTCTTTTGAAGCATGGCCTTGACTTCTCCAAATAATTCTCCAAATCCTGAATGCATTCTCCTTGTAATCTTGATTTGTATCCCCAAAATACCAAGAAATTGAAAATCAAAAAGAAAAGAAAATGAAAGAAGAAAAAATTGAAAAGGAAAAAAAAAATGGAAAATAGCCAGCCCAAAGACCCAGCCGAGGAAGCTAATTTTATGTTAAAAACCTAGAAAAATTACAATCAAGTCCCCAATTTTGAGATAATAACAAAGACAGTCCCCAAATTTTTAAATGGTGCCTAGGCTTCACTTCTCTGCCTCTTTCGGTTTATTCTTTTTTTTTTCCGCACAAGTCCTCTAGTAATTTGAACCTAAGGTCCCTCAACTTTAATTTCGTACAATTTGGTCCTCAAATTTTGACTTTTCTTTCATTTACGCCTCCATAAATTGCATCCAATGTCCTTAAACTTTTTGGAGTTGTTCATTTTGGTCCCCAAATTCACAATTTTGATCATTTTCTCCTCATTTTTGCCTTGTTCTATTGCCTTATGTATTTTTACCTACAAAAGTAATAATTACATAATTGTAAGTAGAAATTCGCCTAATTTAATCAATAATAAGCATATTTAGGTATTAAATAAGTGTGCAAAAATACACTTATCAAATACCCCCAAACTTAAATTATTGTTCGTCCCGAGCAAAATTATCTACTATCGCAATCATGCAAAATGAGATAAAGATTCAACATATTAAATAGCTTGCCAAAAATATCAATGAGTGTAAAATTGTTTAATTAATTCACAAGTATGCTCCAAATAATGTTAGCAAAAATAATTTACACTTATCCAATATTCGATCGGTGTGTGTGTGCATAGTCACTTTCAATCATCATCTAAATTTGGAAAACGTTGTCAGGACGAATTATTTTTCTTCAAATTGGCTCCAACCCGACATTTTGTAGTCATATATTTCCTTTCCCACTCATGAGGTTCACACCCCAAGATAATTATTTACTTTTTTTTCCCGAGTGTAAATTTAAAGGTTGTTCTCAATCACTCTTTTCTTTTGCCACTCTAGTTTGGTTGGGCCTAACCCACAATGTTCAAAATCTATCCATGTGATGATTCTCCACTAGATAAGTATTTTGACATTTAAGCTTATACTAAGTAATTCAAACCCACTAGTTATCTAAACCCAAACATCAAATACAATTGCACAATTCTACCAAAATTTTCAATAAAAGCTCGTGATTGACCTTATTCCATTAAGCTTTCTTATTGACCATTGTAGCGAGCTTTATGTCGATAACTCTCCAGTTATTTAAACCAAAGGGTACCAGGTTTTGAGATACCTCAACGGACTTAATAATTTGAGTCAAAAAGGCTACCAAATGAGGCCTAATACTCAACAAGTGCAAAATCATTCTTTTGAGCACAACAAAACTAATGGGGCTTAGATCTCTAATATATGGTCATTACCTAACTTATACTTTACAAAAGACACTCCACACAATTTTTTTTAACATGCATGGAATCAACACACTTCTAGATGATATTCTTCACCGGCTCGACCATCCCCAAACTTATCTCGCAATATGATAAAGTAAAAGAAAAGTGAGTATAAGATTGATAGAAATTTATGCACAACTCACAATCTAGTTCTACCAAGTCAAAAAAAAAATCTATCCATCACTCAAAAGTTTTCACATCTAGATAACAATTAATCGCGACATTGTGCTCAAAGTAACTTGGGATATCACATGGACAAGCAATTTTTAAAAACTTTAGGCACAAATAGCATATTTGGTCATACCTAATGAATCAACAACAATTTTAAACATCAAAACATCCAAATCCGGCAAGGCTATCTAACATGTCAACACAAAATCATAACAATTAAAGTACAGTCACCCCCAAACTTAAATCACACATTGTCATCAATGAGTAAAGAATAAGGTAAAAGAGGAGAGGGGATAACGAAACTATCCCAGCTGGATATTTGGTGAAGAGGTACCAATGTTCTACTTGTACTTGTGATGCTTTTAATGAACTTGAGCAAGTGACCTTCTTGTACACCAATCTACCCCCTAACTTGTGAGGAACCATGGATATGAGGGACTTCAAAAACTACCTACAAAAAATGATAGCTAATGAAATAAAAACATGAAAATGCATAAACGTAAATAAAAAGATTAAAAGTTAGACAATTGAAAACATGAAAATGCTTTTTTATAGTCTTTAACTCGACTTTGACAATTGACTTATGGGCATCTAAATAAGGCTTTGGAAGCCTAGCCCTTTTTTCTTCGTTTGACTTTATTTCACTCTTCTTTAGATCTCCAAAACTCAACATTGCCCCTTCCCATGTGACAGGGTTTGTCTATTTCATCCAATTCAAATTCTACTATGAAGATTTCTACTTCCTTATCGGGTTTAATCATAAAATCAATATCTTGGCAATAAACTAAGTCCGAAGAATGTAAGTTGATTTTCTCCTTCTTGATTGCCTCATCCTCGTATAGCTCATTTGTGATTAATTTTTCATTCTCTTTAAGTTCTTCTTCAGTAGTTGACTCGTCTTCGGATTGAATGACCGGTCCGCCATCGAACTCCACGAACAATGGCAAGTCTTTCCTATTAACTCCGTCAAGTGGATTATACACCCACTTTTGAAATACATCCCAATATTCATAATCTCCCACAAGCATGTCATCTACATCCAACTTGGCAAGTTCATGATATTACTTTGCAAGTACATTATCATTAAAAAATGGAGGACCATCTCCTAAAAATTTGATGTCCTTGTCCCAATCGTCAGGTACATAATCTCTCGCGAGCATGTAACTATAATCGAAATTGTCTAGTGCTTGTTTTCTACATTTCAAATATTGCCTAAACCAAAGAAGTTTCGACATCAAGGCATCGGTGCACAAATACAAGCATTACCCTGTACAATGCATCGCTTGACAAATTTCACATCTTGGACCTCCAAGCATATTTCATAGTCAATATAGAGATTAGACATTGCAAACACTTTGTTACTTTTCCAATATTGAAATAGTGCAACTATACAATAAGAGAATATCAATACAAGATAGATTAACAATACGGGAGTTAGCTAAAATATAGAAAAATAAAAGCAATTAAAATAAATAAAAAGAAATTGTTAAAACTAAAATTAACTAAAGTATAATCAAAGTAAAAACATTCTCCGGCAACGGCGCCAAAAACTTGTTGTCTAGAAACTTGGAATTCATGGTTTCGTTTAATCGTCGCCTAATTAATCTCTCCACAATCCAATTAACAAATTACTCATTTACTATGTTAGACCCAATTTTTCAAATTTAGTTAATTACCTCTCTCAAGCAAAATTAACCCTAATTGATTGATTTAACCTACTATATCTGTATGTAGATTGAAACCAAACAACGACATTAAATATTTGTGAAAATAGCTCAATAGGTCACCTAGAGTTACAGGTATATCTCCATCCCCTATACAATCTAGGGTATTTACTATCTTATCTAAAATGTACAATCTTTTCTCGAATGATATACAAATCACTAAACTCAATCATTTAATAAACAAATAAATGAAAGGCATTCAACACAATAATAAATACAAATGAAAATAAGCATTTTAACATTAAAGAGCATTTATTAAAATTAATTAAAGTTATATTAAGTTACTACCATAAATTCCAACACAAATAACTAACCTATTTTTTACAAATGATAAAAAGGAGAATATTTATAATAATACATTAAAAATATGGCAAAATAATTTAGAAAATACAAAGTTATAGGTAAAACCCTTTTTTTGAAGCTTGGCCAGCCTTGACTTTCCCAAATATTTCTCCAAATCCTTGAATGTATTCTCCTTGTGCTCTTGATTTGTATCTCCAAAATATTAAGAAATTGAAAAGGAAAAAGAAAAGAAAATGAAAGAAGAAAAAAAGGAAAAGGAAAAAAAAAGAAGGAAAATAGCCAACCCCAAGACCCAACCGAGGAAGATGATTTTATATTAAAAATCAAGAAAAATTGCAATCAAGTCCCCAATTTTGAGATAATAACAAAGACAATCCCAAATCTTTTAAATAGCTCCTGGGCACTACAAACGTGGCGCGCCTAAGCGCCACTTCTCTGCCAGCTTCCTATTTTCATTCTTTTTTTTTTTTTTTTTTTNTTTTGGTCTCCAAATCCATAATTTTGATCATTTTCTCCTCCCTTTTGCTGTATTCTATTTCCTTAGGTGATTTTTACCTACAAAAGTAATAATTACATAACTGTGAGTAGAAATTCGCTCATTTTGTCAATAATAAATATATTTAGATATTAAATAGGTGTGCAAAAATACACTTATCAAAAAAACACACAAGTGCCTCTCAATTTCAAAATTACACCACAAAGTTCACTCAACAAATGGGGGTCATATATAGATTTAGGGTGAAACAAAGGATGGGCCCAAACACAATCGAGCCAAGTAACAATACATGAGTTGGGCCAATAAACCAAAGGAAAAGTGGGCTAACTCATAAAGGGTCGTCCAACTAATAAACGGACCATAAGCAACACAAATTAATAGTTGCTTCCAGTGGTCCAATTTGTTTTCAAATCAAGCCAATCAATTTGTGGTGTTGATATAATTAATCCAACACGTATCATCATCTCAATTTATTAGGTATCGAAACTCAACAAATCTCCACATTGATACCCAATAAAAACAAAAAAAAAAAAATTTCCAAAAAAATCATTTTTTATCAAAGTTTAGTATTCATTTGACATTGTTTTATATGGAAATTGTCCATTAAATGAATTTTTTTTTTAATTGGTTATAAAATTTTTTCCAATTACAATAAAATAAAAAAGGCTAGAATTCCATTTCCCACCAAAATGGTGGGAAAAGAAATTCAACAAAAAACCAAGAAAATGAGGAGCGTAAGGTAGAGAGAGGAAAAACATTTGCCTAGAAAATTGTCCATATCAAACATGACTAAAAGTGGAAGTTGGAATTTGATTTCCATTTTCCATGAAAAATTTAGTGCATCAAACAAGCCCTAAGATAATTGTGCCAGCACATTAAAGGATCATCCAAGAGTTATAGTGGTCATGAGCAACATTAACTAATTAAGTTGCTTACAATGGCCTGAGTTGTTTTCGAATTGAGTCAATAAATTGATTGTGTTGATAGTTATTTCACTCATCGACTGTTGCTTATGAAATATAATCCAAATTTTTAACATCATTGCCCGAAATTTATTGAGTATCAGAAACCCATCAAATATTTAACATCATTACTAGGGGATTTATTGGACATAAAAAACTCAACAAATCTCCACATTGATACCCAATAAACCTGTAAGAAAACATCATCAAGTTTATACTTACCAAATAAAGGTAACCAAATAAAATTGGAAATCACATACCTTAGTTGTGTCTCGGACCCAAAACACAGACAACATTTGCTTCATGTACTTACTAAGGGATAAGGTTAAGAAATCTAGTACAATCAGATGTATACTAATCAATCAAGAGAATATAGCTGTCGTTTGGCCCCCATTATTCTATAATATAATGAGATGAATAATAATTTTTTTTGGAGAATGTATGGTTAAAAAGAAAAAGTTTTTAGGTTTACATGTAATATAATTTTATTAGAGAATGTGTGGTTGATAAGAAAATAGAGAGAAATGAATTATACTTTAATGGGGATTAATGGGGGTCAAACGGGGGCATAATAACACATAGTTATAAAATTTGCAATGAATACACATCATAGGATAATACACAAATCTTTTCAATATGTTCAACATACGGAGAACATCAAATTAACACCAAGCTAATCAACTAAATGGCCAACATATACACCCAGTGCATAAATGTCCCAAGAAAAGAATCTCACCACAATTACCCTATTCCATTACGTATAGTTTCTCGCATCGTCGACCATCCTCATTAGATTGGTCACTCATCGTACTTAACTGGTAAACTACTAAAGATCCCAAGTCCATGGGGGTTCCTCTATCACTACTTTTAGGGCTGAACAACGAAACCACCAAACTAAATTGAAATCGATGATTTGGATCCATGTGGATCCATCAATATTTTGGTTTTGAACCGAACCAAATTGCTTTCAAGTGGTTTGGTTTAGATTTTAATTTTTGCAAACCGTTTCAAACTACCAAACTGCTTACAAAAAAATAAGAATTTAAATTTAAATATAAATTTTATTCAATCCAATTAAAATCAAATGCATCCCAATTAATAAGAGACACTCATATTAGACTCAATCGAATTAAATTCGATACCCAATTAACTAAACTCAATACCCAATTAGATAATTACCCATCTCAACTTTAAAATTTAAATCCAAGCCTTAAACGTTTAATGTGCGGTACTTTCAATCTTTTTGTAACTTCTAGATTACTTCTCCCTCTTTCAAACTCTAACAACAAAGGTACGTCAATTTCTACTATCTATATTTTTATCTAGTGATTCTATATTTTAATTCATGTTCATGTAAGGTGTGTTGTTTGTTTATTTCTACATATTATCTTAATTTCTTTTTATATTGATTTTGAATATTGGAAAAAAGGTTTTGATGTTATTCTAGGGTTTCAAGATTTGTTTTTCCTACAAGATTTGTATTGATTTAGATAACTAATTAGAATTTTTTAACTCATCCTTGTTAGTCCCATTGTTGTGATTGTGGAAATGTAAGGGTCTAATTTACAAATTATACTAAAGTTGAGGGACTCATATTAATTATTGAATTGTTTTCTGTTTTCTAAATTTTATCTTCTCTCACACGATACGCTCTTTCCCATTCCTTTCTTTCCTTTCTCTTCCCTTTTCCTCGAAGAGCAAAGCTAAGGAGAAATTTTTGTTTGTAGCAGCAAGCTCGCGATCGGAAATGGGCATAATCGCAGTTCTAGGGTTTTGTTTGGTCTATAAGGGAATATGATAAGTGTTTCAACTTTCGATTACATGCGATTTAGTTCTCTTTTCGTAATTTTTAGGGTTTTCTATTTTTGTTAATTTCCCTTTTTGAGTTCTTTCTTAAGATCGAGCGGTCAGCTTTACTTGTGCTGTATCTAGGTCGTCAGTTGAGGAAATACGTGTGGATAGCCTCTTGAAAATGCCATAATTCAAGTTTGGCATTTGACTAAGAAAATAGCATTTAAAAAAAAATCAATAAATATCAAAAAGGCCNGATCGAGCGGTCAGCTTTACTTGTGCTGCATCTAGGTCGTCAGTTGACGAAATACGTGTGGATAGCCTCTTGAAAATGCCCTAATTCAAGTTTGGCATTTGACTAAGAAAATAGCATTTAAAAAAAAATCAATAAATATCAAAAAGGCCAAAATACCCTTATTGAAGATATTTTCACCATTCCTCTTCCATTCCAAAAAATCGACTTCCAGCTTCTAAAAACCTACTTCCATCTTTCAAAAAATCGACCATTTAAAAGAGAAATCCGGCAACCACACCGACCACCTTCTTCTACAGACGCCGGCTCCGACAACAAGGTTAATTTCACAATTTTTGAATTTATTTCATTATATAGGCTTAGATCTTTAAGTATGAGTGAAATGTAGCAATTTGCGGTCTGTTTGCAGGGACGACTGTTAACAACCAGTTTTTAAACCAGCTGTTAATAGCCGGGTTGACCCAGCTGTTAATATCGTTTAAACCAGTTGCTGTTAACAGCCCGTTTTGAAATTTTTTTGGGCCCGATCCGGCTGTTAACAGCCGGATGGACTGCTGTTAAGTCGGCCCAAATTTTTTTTCTTTGATTTTTTTCATAATTTAATATATGAAATGATATATTAAATAAATATTTATATAATTAAATATTTTACCCATTTAATTAAAATCAATATAATTACATAAATTATTTACGTAATTGAATATTAAATAAATATTTATATAATTAAATATTTTACGTAATTGAATAAAAGTATTATAATTAAATATTTTACCCATTTAATTAAAATTAATATAATTACATAAATGATTTACGTAATTGAATATTAA
>CAIGRN010021053.1:0-18750 GCA_903798345.1 Fraxinus anomala
TTGAACCAATCTGCAAATTAAAAAATACTCTAATATAGTGGTGCATAACGGGTCGAGCGATCTAAGTCTATGGTAACTCAACTCTGATAAAAAATATACAAAAATCAAATTGAGCTGATTCGTGAATTGGTACGTCACGATGAAGGGTCTATTATTGAATTTATCCGACTGGATAGCATCTTGCCTTTTGGGACCAATAGAAAGGTATGTTTTTGAAGAGCTGGCTCAACGGGTGATGCCCAGTTTAATTATCCAGCACGATGACTCGTAAGGATGTAGACTGTTAGTCTGACTGATTAATTAAAAGGTAAAAGTAGAATTAAAAAAGTTATCGAGTTTTGTTCGCAAATCAATCCTCAAATTTGAAAGACAGAATTGTTCATGCATGTAACAAGTCTAATTGAGCTCGGCTCCATATTGGTTGATTCAAGTTGACCTGTTTATTTTGACACCCCTATTTCAATACCATGTTTGGACGCACTTAAAAAATAAATTAAATTAACTTATATGTAATAATAATTTTTCATAAATTTCTAAAATTAACTAAAAGCATTTTTGGTAGCAATTAAAATTGAAAATATAGCCGTTATCTAGTCTCACTCGTCTAATAAAAGTCAACAATAACGATTAATTTTTCAATTTTAATTCGATTTTAATCTCTACCAAACAAAAAGATGTATGGAAAGATGAGCCCGAATATGTGCCACAATACCAGAATCTGAAAACGGTGGCATTTCGAATTTGATACTGTTTTTGTTCTACACATTCGCATTATCTTTCCATCGAAGTCGTTTGTTGGCGAGCCGAATGTACCGTGTCTGAAAAATTAACTCCAAAGTATATATATTTATTCGGTCCAGCATTTTCTCGAACACCTGTCAGAATATACAGTTATTGAACTTGTGTTAAGGAGAAGATGCAGGCTACGGTTGCATCCAGATGTTTGAAGATTCTGAATAATTCAATTCCGCCTCGTTGTTTTAATCGTTATTCGATAACATATTCTTCTAAATTATTAAACCACAATTTTAATTCGATTTTAATCTGTCAAACAAGCTCTAAAAGATGCATGGAAAGATGAGCACGAATATGTGCCACAATACCAGAATCTGAAAACGGTGGCATTTCGAATTTGATACTGTTTTTGTTCTACACATTCGCATTATCTTTCCATCAAAGTCGTTTGTTAGCGAGCCGAATGTACCGTGTCTGAAAAATTAACTCCACAGTATATATATTTATTCGGTCCAGCATTTTCTCGAACACCTGTCAGAATATACAGTTGAACTTGTGTTAAGGAGAAGATGCAGGCTACGGTTGCATCCAGATGTTTGAAGATTCTGAATAATTCAATTCCGCCTCGTTGTTTTAATCGTTATTCGATTACATATTCTTCTAAATTATTAAACCCATCTCAAATTGGCTTTGAATTCAAGCAAAATTCAATCTTCACTGTACGCACCTTATGGAGCTCCGGCAGAAAGAAGCCGTCTTTACTCCCTCGTATCAATGCTTTTCTTTCGGATTTTCCCTCCAAAACACCCCAGAACCCCGTATGCATACTTTTCCTTTTTGTTCTATTAATTTGAATTAATTATTAAATATTTCTACTGGATTTTACGTTTTACTGTATTTTGGTTAACTTTGCTGGGAAATTCTTGGTGAACAGAGCTCGGGATCAGATGGCTATGCGTTGTTTTCTACAGAAGCAAAGCCAGCACCGAAGCAAGCGCCTACGACGTCGTTGAGGAAAACTGAAGCTTCAGGAGACCAACTCCCAGATACTAAAATCATCGCAACTCTCGCAAAATATCTATGGATGAAGGATAATCTCGAGTTTCGGCTCCGTGTCATTGCTGCATTGGGCCTTTTAGTTGGTGCAAAAGTAATAATAAAAAACCTATCTTTGCGTTCATGTTATTACATATGTATTTACCGTATACAGGTGCTTAACAATATGACCTTTTTGGGGGTGGGTGGGGCTGTGTGTAGGTGTTGAATGTTCAGGTGCCATTCTTGTTTAAGCTTGCTGTTGATTGGTTGACAACCGCAACGGGAAATGCCAATGCTCTAGCCGAGTTTACTGCTGCCAATTCAACTGCTGTAGCACTTTTTGTTAGCCCTGCTGCGATTTTGATTGGGTATGGTATAGCACGTGCAGGGGCTTCTGCTTTCAATGGTAACTTTTGTAGTAGGAGTTTTTTAGTGTTTTTCTCTGTTTATAGTTTTTCCCTCGTCATGTACTACGAAATAAGCTGGGGAAATGAGATTTCCTTCCTTTTTTATGTATATTTTTTATGGTGTTTAATGCACTTTGTTCGATTTTAGAATTGCGAACTGCGGTGTTCTCTAAGGTGGCATTGAGAACAATCAGACAGGTTTCCCGAAATGTACGTTACTTCGCTCACGTTTTCTTTTCCCTCACGTCGAAACTGTGTTTATGAATAAAAAACTGTTACAGATCAAATAATGCATGAGGATCGATTTCTGATCTCCTTTCGTGTCGATGACATGCTTTGTGCTTGCTGTTATCCTTCAATTTTATGCATTAACAGCTTATTTTAAAAGTAAATAATTACTTTGAGTCTAATACAAGTGACAAATGGAGGTCAATGCTGGCACCAAACACTATGAGCTTTCATTTGTTCAACCTTTCTTTTGTAATTTTGAGTGGGTAATGAATATAAATTAGATGTGTAATCTGTGTCATAGGGGAAAGGCCAGAGTAAACTATCTTTCTCATTCTTTATGGCTTCTCAGTGGCTAACAGTATGCTTGTTGTATATGGCTCTTATTGTTCAACATTTTTGCATGATATATAACCATCTTCTAAATAAGGAAGACAGAAAATTATAAAATAATAAAGTAATCAGGCCTTTTTTGTGAACATCAAATTTCATTCACCTTTGAGTGGTGCTGTAGTGAAGATAGAATTAGGTCTCAACAAGCAAATCAAGTCCCATTGATTGAAGAAAGTGTTTTCTTAAGCTAGAGGAAGATCAACCCTTTCTTTCTCTTTTATAATTGGTTGGATTTGGCAGTGGTAAAAAAATCAAGTTACATATTGTCATGGTGTTAACCAAAGTTTAGCCAGCAATAATGGGAAATTAGTAGTGAAAATGCTTGCTTGTCAGTTTAACTCATTTATCATGTCTGAGCTAATTCTGGTGTTGGCAAATGATAAAGTTGAAACATTCATGTTATTCTCACGTGGAAATAGTTAAGTAAATATGGTTAAACAAAAAAATTTCCATTAACCATGTTATATCAAGTAACAAATTTTCAACATATGCTTTGAAAAAGTTGCATCCTGACATCTTTTTCGTTCTGACATAACTGACTCATCTTATGCAGGTTTTTTCACATCTCCACGAGCTCGACCTACGGTTTCACCTTAGGTATTCTTAAGAAAAATCTTCTTAAAAAAGCTTTATATTCTACATTCCCTGTAGTGAGCACATTGATTATAACTAAAATTGGACTGCATACTTTCTTTACCTCTTAGTTGTCTTTGTTAGATTTTCTCCTTCTTTTTCTGTATCTTTATTCCATCTTCACAGTCTTCCAGAGGTGGATGGAGAAAGCCCAGCCCAGCCCATAAGCAAATTGGTTTGTAAAAATTGGAAGACTTCGCCCAAATTCTTAGTAAAAATAAAAAAGAATAAAAAATTTAGCCCAGCCCAAAAATTAATTTTAGCCTAACAAACTTTATTCCCAACCCAAGCCCAATGTTCAATTATTCAAGTTTAGTTTAACACTCCACAACAATTACATATTTATTTTATTCATATTCATGATACACAAATAACTCGTTATCAAATTATGTATTTTATTTCGCACACACATATATAATTAAGTTTAAAGAGTTCACTTATAATCAAATTAGTTTATTATATAACAAATAATTTTTATTGATTAAAGATAAATGACATATTTGAACAGTATGAAATGCCACATGTTTGACTAAGCTTAAAAGTAATTAAATTTTTTCTAATATATTTTTTCGTCTATTACTTATTTATACTTGTGAGTTAAGAATTTATTTACTTCGACCATGAAATGGNTTTTTCGTCTATTACTTATTTACAGTTGTGAGTTAAGAATTTATTTACTTCGACCATGAAATGGATGTTATTATCAAAATAAGTAATATGCTCTATATTTAATTTTATTAGCTAAAAATATATTTGTTAGAACTTTGTTACGAGTGTCTCAAAATATATTTTGATCCACATTATTATGAGTGTTATGAATTTAACCTTTTAAACTAAATCTCAAGTGGTATAGAGCATCTTTTATGGTATGAGTTCATTGAAAAAAAAAAAATTTTAATTTCAGCCTACCCTAACGTATCTTTCTGGCTCTGCCTCTGCGGTCTTCGTTTCATTTCTGCACTGTAAGTGAAAGGCTATGCCTTCAGTCAACGTGTCCTAATAGGCAAAGCAAACCATCCTATGATACTTGCATGGTCTCAGAATATTGTTTAAAGTTCAAGAGTTCAATTATAGCTAATCTCCACTTTCAACTTCTTCCTTTTTACAGTCGTGAAACAGGTGCTCTAAATCGAATAATTGATCGTGGTAGCCGTGCTATTAATTTTATACTTTCATCCATGGTCTTCAATGTTGTACCAACTATATTAGAGGTATGATTTCATTGCGTTCAGGCCTTTGGTTTCTTGCTTGCGCACCTATGTTTATTTCTTCTGGTAATACAATCTTTCTCTAATATTGTTGCTTTCATTTCCGTTTTTCTAGATACAACCTTAATGGCTTTAGTGGTCTTTCAGATATCAATGGTGTCCGGTATTCTTGCGTATAAGTTTGGAGCACCATTTGCATGGATTACATCACTGTCTGTGGCTGCATATATAATTTTCACACTGACCGTGACACAGGTATTTTTCCTTCTATGCCTCCAGTGATGTTTTTGGTCTCATCTATTATTTCTTTGAAAAGGAAAGTCCTGACCCTTTTCCAGTGAATATAGTTTCCTCTATCTCTTTCCTGTTCTCTTATTATTGCAATTTTTTTCTTTCCCTTTTCCCGTGAGCTCTTCACCCTATGTTTTTGTTCGTTGGTTTGCTAAAAATAAAAAATAAAAAAAAATCAGAAAAGAATTTCGCCAAGATGGTGTTATTTTTCCGATATTTTTCAACTCAAGGCATCACTTTCCTTTTTTTTTTTGTTTTTTTCTAGTGGAGAACAAAGTTTAGGAAGGAGATGAACAAAGCTGATAATGATGCTAACACGAGGGCAATCGACTCTCTAATTAACTATGAGGTGAGTTCATAATTGTTTTCATACGGGAATTCTTAGAATTTTTCTGCAGTATTGATAATTATCCAAATTAATGGTTATTTTGTACATTTTCTTTTCAGACTGTGAAGTATTTCAACAATGAGGCTTTTGAAGCTGATAAATATGATGAATTTCTGAAAAGTAAGATGTTTAAGATTTGGAGAAGTCTTCCTTTATACGATTAATCTTATCTTGTATACGTTAGTACAACAAGTGAACTAATTCTCAATAGACAGGTTATCCACAATGATAAAAATAAATAAATAATCTATTTTATTATTTGGATAAGGGGCTGTTATTGAAGTCATCATTGGATCTTTAACAAGTTGGAGATGGGCCTAGGATCAATGGGTGGAGTTTCAGAAATGATTCTTGTAATAGTTTGCGGACTCTGATCGTTTTGACAATATTACAATTCTTAATGTTAAAATTCTAAATGGTAGCCATCGTAATAATATGGTCACCTCGTGAACTAGAGATTGATGCAGTGTTTTTATTTTCTTGTTGCAAAACAATTAACTTCAGCAGGTCTGATCTTCAAAACAGCTTGGTCTGAAAATGCACTAAATATTATAGTTTGAATACATTTTGCAGTGGTTCTGGGGGGTCTCACGGAAGCTTAAAATTGATTTTGTGATCAATTGCGTGCTTTTAGTACTTTTGAGTTTTGACCCACTGATGAATATTTTTGTCATGTCTCTCCTTATACTCCTACTCAATTCTTTGCAAGTGTAATAGATTGAATTGAATTCAAATTCATTATGTAATATATTTCAGGATATGAAGATGCTGCCTTAAAAACTCAACGAAGCCTTGCCTATTTAAACTTTGGCCAAAATGTGATATTTAGCACAGCACTCTCTGCAGCTATGGTCTTGTGTTCCCAGGGGATTATGAATGGCAATATGACTGTTGGTGACTTGGTAAACTTCAATCTTCTTACTCTTTCAGTTTACCAATTTTCAAACCCAGAAAGAAAAAAGAAGCACTTCTACTGTCAGCATGATTGGCGATATTGCTGCTTAAACTTTTTCCTTGTAGGTCATGGTAAATGGGCTACTTTTTCAGCTATCTCTTCCACTCAACTTCCTTGGAAGTGTTTATAGGGAAACAATTCAAAGTTTGGTCGACATGAAGTCCTTGTTTCAGTTACTAGAGGTATCATCTCATTTTGGATTTCCTTGCTTTTCAGTTTATAAGCTCTGAGCTCAATCATGTTAAGACTAGTGTCTCTATATCGTCCTGAATTAGTGACTTGAGCAGTGAATAGATCAATAAGGTGAAACGTTCCCACAAACAGAAACTTCTCTTTTACTGAGAGAGAGAGAGGGAGGGAGGGGATATCTTCGAAATTTAGAAACAAAAAACTCCAGTTGCGTGTGCTGCTGGTATCTTCATTCTCAGAGATCAGTTCATCAAAGGAATGTGCATGGGTAGTCATCAATGGATACAAGTACATATTAAACATCATGAAGAAAATATCATATGAGATTCATCAATTTAGGAATGCACTTACCAGATATCGCGAAGGTCACTTACCAGATATCGCGAAGGTTTGTAGCCAATAGTACTTGTAGGTATTAATGAAAAGGAAAAGTTGTTGAGAGGAAATGAGAAGAAGCATCGCGAATAGGAGAGGAAGTACACAAAAAGGAATAGAGTGTGGCAGTTGGCTCTGGAGGTTCTTGGATAAACTAGCTTCAATGAGGAGAATGGTTTATAAAGAGTCCTTAGTATCATGCCTTTTGTTTTCTCCATTGTGGTGTAAATCATACTTTCCAATGGCTTATCATTTATGTAATGTGCAAGACATAGGACAAAATCCTTCCTAACAAACCTTATAATGCTTCTTCTATGGACAATGTGTATTTTGTTGTTTATTTGTTTGTAGGTATTATTTTTTCCCCCTAGTTTTGGAGTGGTACTCTCTATAGGTTTTTCAATTAACATTATGTATTTGAGAAGTTCATTTTCCGTCTAGGCTATCAAACTATGCATTTGCTATCAAACTATGCATTTGCAAACATGACTTACTGTTGAACTTTAATATACTGATGTGTATGGTTGGAGAAATAAGTGATTTGCGACTTAAAAAATTTGACCACACTATTTTGCTTTATTTTTTTTTCTACGAGTAACATATTTAAAGATTAGAGAGCCCAAGTCTTCTCAATCTTTGTACTACTTTTCTTACGATTCTGACCATTATGTATTTTGATTGACATCACCAGGAGAAGGCTGATATTAGGGATGCAGACGATGCCAAGCCTTTGAAGTTAGATGACGGTGGCATTCAGTTTGACAATGTTCACTTCAGGTGCACCTTAAATTCTCTAGTTGGTAATTCACTGGGCAAGATGGCAACTTGTAAACAGCGAAACAAATACGTGATCTTTTGAATCATCATGCTCAAAACTCTGGCTGGCAGCCATCTGTTTAGTGCTGTTGAGTGGTACCGGGAAATAAGCATTATATCTGGTGTGCTAAAAAGGAAAAAAAAAATAATAATAATTATGTTAGCTGGTGAAAATTCTTGTATATAACAAGAAGGTAAAATTGCACGATTGGTGCTCAACACACGACCTCTATAGCAAATTGGTCCTCAAACTTTAAAATAGTACATTTTAATGCTCAGTTTCCAATACTGTTAATCAAGTAGTCTCAATAGATGGAAACAGTCCATTTTACTATTGAAAGGTCAATTTTTATGTTAAAAAGACAATTGCAGTGTTATTTTGAGTTAAGATAAATAATATTTAATAATAAAATGATTGAATAGAAAAATAAGTTTACGAAAAATTAAAGATAGCTAAGCCTGGGGTGGAGAGGATGGCGGTTTTTTCTTTTTATTTTCTTGCTACACTTTTATTTATTTATTATTATTAAAAGTATTTTGTTTATGACCGATTTATCCTTACAATAGTGCCCCCAAATTATTTGCACAGACCCTTTTAATGGTCAAACGAATTATTTCCATCCATTGGGAGTACTTGTGCAACAATAATGAGAGGGTGAGGACCAAATTGCTCTCTTATAAAGCATAGGGATCAACTTACTAAAGAGGTCATAGGTTGGGGACCACCTTTGAAATTTCCCTAAAAAGAAAGTTGTTGGACAAAGAGAAAGGAAAACTATTTTACGGGAAGAAATAGGGAGAGGGATACTGTAGATATGTATGCAGCAGTTTCCCCATCTACGGACCCTTCATATCACAGGATTTCACGATATAATCTTATTTGGTCTTGCATTTGCATTATTCCTTCGCATTACTCATGAAATCTATGACTAAATTACTTTTCGTTAGCGCTTGATTTCTATATTTGATGGATCATTCTTCCAGCATTACCTCTAGATGATTTCATCTTTACACGTGTTCCCCATGTGCAGTGGTTTTTGTGGATAATGTACAATCTGGAATGACACCCTTGTGTGCTTGAGTACTAATTTTCACATTTTTCACTTAAATGGATGACCATGAGCCAGTATCCAATTTTTGTCATTGTTTTATGTGATCCTATTATTTGCAAGTATCTTGGACAAAAAGAGCTTTAAAGAACTGAAATATCTGTCATTACAATCATGTCCACACAAAGTTTCCTTTGTCTCTGATTCAAATAAGTCTTAGTTGTCAATGTGTATGATTTGCATGAAGTCCTGAGTTTCTTTAAATTTGATTTAGGAGATCTGTACAAGATTCCTCTTTGATGTCCATAGCTTGTTATCTTATGTAGTTATTTATCAGAAAGGAAGATTCTTGATGGGATATCATTTGTTGTTCCAGCTGGGAAAAGCGTCGCTATTGTTGGAACCAGTGGCAGCGGTAAAGTTTATATTATAGAAATTATATTTGACATCACTATCTTTTATTTTGAGTATTTGACTATGGTTAAATACCTCCATTAAGGCTTGTATTTCATGAATTTTTCCTCCTAAAATGGATAAAGTATCCTTGTTTTTTAATTAGCAGGTGTGAATTGATTATCAATTACCAGAAGCTGTCAAGATTACTTGCATTGCTGCTAAATGCTATCACTGGGCTCTAAGGGATGAGATATGTCTTTTAAATTTAACAAGTAATAAAGAAAAGATGGGGAATTGTCTGGTAAAATTAGATCATCTAGGAGATCTAAATCCAGATGTAAAATGTTGAAAAGTTCTCTTCTGTGAGATTGGTTTTCCCTTTGTTTAATTGAATATTCACTTTGGTTGAACTGTTTCACTGGCAAAAAGTACGCCAAAAATATTGGTTGCAGTAAAAGATTGCATAAAGTTTATGGAGTTCAACGACTAATACTTAATGGTTCAGTTTAACTTAAGTAATGCATTTTAGTTAAATCTTTAGACACGATTCTTGAGAAGACAGAATAAGAGAGTTTTGCAATGGGATTAAGGACTACTAGACATTGATAGTTATTTGGGGAAACCTATTATCTTTGTCTTCTAATGTTTTATGTTTTTGTGCTCAACTACCCTTCTTTGCTGCTGTTATTTTTGCAAAAGATGCTGATGGGTTAAGTTTGCAGGCAAGTCGACCATTCTACGATTGCTTTTCAGGTTTTTTGACGTCCATACTGGAAATGTAAGCACAGAAACTTCTATTTCGCTGAACCTTTACATAAAAATCATGGGTGTAGTTGTTCAGTGTAGAAGTGACTTTTATAAGCCACTCTATTTCTTCTGATAATTTCAATTGTCCTTCTCTAGCGTTATCTCCTTTTCTTTGATCGTCATGTTTAGCTAAAGCTAATCATAATGCTATTCATTTCAATTCATGTTATTAGGAAAAAGAAAATGCAATCTTTACTTCTTTATATTCAATAAAATGTATGTTGTATAAAGAGCACCAAGTTAGAATCTTAGTTACTTCTTTGTTACGTTTTGATATTATTGCTCTGTTTTTTCTCTATTGAGTGCTAGTGGCACCTTGATATTGACAGATAAATATAGATGGTCAAGATATTCGGGCAGTAACACTTGAGAGCCTTAGGAAGTCTATCGGTGTTGTTCCACAAGATACTGTGAGTTTGCACTTGCTTGAGGAATTTCTTCAGTATTTGTTTCTCTATATTCTTAGGCATGCAAGACCTTCTTCTGATTTTTTGAGTATGATATATACTTTTGTTTTGTTTTCAGGTACTATTCAATGACACTATATATCACAACATTCATTATGGCCGTCTTTCAGCAACAGAGGAGGAGGTGTTATTTGTTAAATCACTTTTCTTTCTCAGCTTGACAATTCTAACACTTTGTAACATTAGCATTTGATTTTTTAAATTAGGTGTATGATGCTGCTAGGAGGGCCTCAATTCATGATACTATCATGAATTTCCCAGAGAAATATTCGACTGTGGTTGGGGAAAGAGGACTTAAGGTGGGACTTTAATTTTCCTTCCCCACCTTACTACAAACTTAATGAAACTGATTTTTGTGGTTGCCTGAAGACTTATCTATACATGTAGGTAGTAGTTTTGCTGGATATAGAAGTTTCTTCCCCCTTTTAAGGGTCTAGTACAAAGTTAGATTGTCCTGATTTCTGTACGTTAAATCACGTTCTTTTCTTGTTTGTCTGGTCATCTTGCCAGATTATTTGATTTCTAAAAGGAATTATATTTTGCCCCTACTACTGTTTTCCAAGTTGCAGCTTTGAAAGAGAAGTATGTTATATGATTGCTGTGTTGCTAAAGCACTTTGTCAAAAGTTGTATGGTCTTTGTATATCATGCATTGGTTATGTGGTCAGTGGTATGAGAAGCCATTTAATTAGGAATAAAGAGTTAAAATAGTTAAGCCTATATGACTGAATCTTGTATAATTTTTGGCACTAATTCAAAAAGGAAATTATATACCTCTTTTTTCTTCTGCAGTTAAGTGGTGGTGAAAAGCAAAGAGTAGCACTAGCACGTGCATTCTTGAAAGCACCTCCTATACTGTAAGTATCTTTGACTTCACTGACCAATTTATTTTTCAATTGTAGTATTTCTGTAAATGGACTACATGTTAAGATCTCCTTCCTTAAGTCTCCAACCTTGGGCACGTAGAGGCAATTCCCTCTGGTGATCAAGAGCCCATCCTTGATCCAAAACCTCCTTGAATCCTGAAAATTTGCCTCAAATAGAAGGCAACATTTTGTAAGTTCATTATTTGTTAACATATTTTAAAAGGAATTGATCTAGAATTAATCATACATCATTTAGGAATTATCTTGATGCTTTCGTGGTTCGACACGCTTTTCCATTACACTCGGACTATTCACGCATTTTCCGTCGTAGTTGTCTTTTCATTGGAGTGTGTATAGCTATTAAAGTGCTTCCTCCTCCAATGTGATCTGATACTTGTTTCTTTTCTTGTAACCATACTTTCAGTAGTGTTCTTATTTTTAATGACGGTGCATGAAAATTTTCCAGCCCTTTGTATTTTGTTGCCTTACTGTTGTATACATGTCACTTTTGATTTCTTGACATGCCTAAAGCATTTCCTCTCTTACGCTTCCTATGCTTATCTTTGAGGAACATCCTACATAGCTAATTTTTATTTGATAATCATGTTTAAATAACAAATTTGTCAAATATACTTTACTTCCGTCAATCTTGATTCAGAATTAGTGTTTTTCTTATGTTACGGAACTTATGTTAGCAATTAACCGAATGCATGTTTATACACGTAATTCTAGAGAACAAATGAACATATAGATAATGAAACATCACATTCTTTTGGTCATAAAATTTGGTGTATGTTTTTGGGGATTACTCAAACTAGGTGGTTACATGATGCTAAGCATTTCTTTGTTAAGACTCTCGTAGAATGAAAAACTAACATTCTTTTTGACATCTCTTTTCTCCTCCATCTTTCTTAAAATTGGTATCTTCAATTCGTTTTTGTACTTTGTAGGTTCTGGGATGAAGCTACTAGTGCCCTTGATAGCACAACAGAAGCAGAGATCTTGAATGCACTGAAATCTCTTGCAAATAATCGAACGTCAATATTTATTGCTCATAGGCTTACAATCGCAATGCAGTGTGATGAGGTACATATTCTGGGTAGCAAATATCAATCTCCTGTTGGATTCATGGTTATGGATTTTCTTCTGATCCTTTTGTTTTGTTTTTATGGCTATATGTTTGTTTGTCACCTGATACCTAATCAATTGCTCTATATTGTGTACCTGTAGCCCCCTTTCCGTGTTATAAATTCATATTATTTCTTTTCCTACCCTCAGCATGTACCCCCACCTCTCTTTAACATTGAAAAAGGAAAATACAAAAGAAGAATAAGAAAACGTATTAAAGAATGCTCCAGCATTTATTTTTCCTATAAAGTTGTATTCAACTATTTCGGTGCTGTATCTTTGGCTCTTGATCCTTGATATGTTGCGATAACAAAAACAAGAATATATCAAGATAATGTAAGCTGTATTTTATGTATTTTATACAGATTTTCATGACATTTTTCATGTACTTCATGCACATTTTCTTGATTTTTTCCGAAAATGGGGGGCTGTTTTTTCCATTTGCCAAGGTAGATTGCAGCATTTTAACAATTGAAGAAATGTGCCTTGTCGTGACATTTCCTATCTGTTGAGAAATCCACGTCTTATATGTTGCCAAATCTAGTTTCCAACGTGTTTCCTGCATGTGGCAGTTGTCGATTTTATTGTTGCATTATGCAAATTTCGTTATGAATACAGATTATAGTTATTGAGAATGGTAAAGTAGTAGAACAAGGACCACACGAGGTTCTCTTGTCGAAGGCTGGAAGATATGCACAACTTTGGGCACAGCAGAATACAACTGTTGATTCCATCGACGCCTCCATCAAACTGGAGGCATAAATACCCTCCCTCGGGTTAGTACTAGGGGAAGCAGCAAAATTTTGAGGTTTCTCGCCATTGAATTTCTTGTTTGTAATGTACATCGGATCAATTGCACTGTAATTTATACGAGTGTATATTCAACTAATCTTTGTAGGTCCCTTCCTCTTAGCAAAAAGTTTTATCATCCTCTACAGCAATTGAGTATGTAACGTTTGAAATTTAAAATATTGCATAAAGACATTTGTTTAAGATTTTTTGTTCACTCTCTGTTGACCTTTATCCGAGATCACAATTGAGTCGTCTGATGACATGGGAGGAGTGACATGCACCATAACAAAAGCTATAACATACCTTCAACATTTCTTCTATTTAATATAATGTCTATCTATAATTAGCAAAGATTTCAAATGTTGATGTCGTTGGCCATTTTTTTTTTTTTTAAAAAAGAAGAGAAAAATATCTGGTTTGCATTTTTGTAGGGATAGATTTAAAAGTAAGAAACTATTTTCATATTTTAGTTCTCATACAAATCTTCTAGTTTAGGGAACCTATCAAATCGGTTCCAATACTTGGCCCGTGTTTGAGTCTCATTTTGAGGAAAAAATGTATTCTTGAATAGTGATTTTTGGAGGATGTGTGGTTAAAAAATAAGAAATTTTTTTTCAATTTATGTGTAAAATTATTTTATTGAGAATGCGTGGTTGAAAATGAGTTTTGAAAAATAATTTTTTATAAAATACGGGTCAAACAAGGTCTTAATATTCTAAAAAATGTATTTTATTTTTTGAGTGACTTATTTTAGCAATTTTTAAAATGTGACGTTAATTATAGGAGTTATCAATTTTTTTAATAAATTGTATTCATTTCATTATTCTACAATATCTAATATTTTGCACAAACAGTTTTATAATAAAATAATTGTCTACATGTTTTAACATAAGCCCTAAAAGAAAATCGACCATAATTATACAAATTCGCACGAAAAATTATAACATAATAAAAAAATAAAAAATTAACTGATAAACGTAATTAGAATTAAAATAGTATATTTGGAATAAAGATAAAATTGTTATAGTGGTAAAAAATTGGGGAATTCAATTTTCCCTCCCAATTAAACACATTCGAGAGAATTAGCTAGTACAAAATGCAATTGAATTTTAAACCTTCAGCTAGCAAAGTGTGGACTTGTTCTTTACCATCAATTCCATTGGTGATATCAACGAACTATACTCGTTGGCATGTATAAAACTTGAATTCAATGGATTTATGATGTATTTATGATTTATTTTTTTCAAATATTAAATTAATATAATGTTATTAAAACCCTTACCGCAAAGGTCTAGGTGTGTGAGGCGCAAAGGATTTAAGTTAAAACTAGCTAACAATGTATGCGTCTGGCGTATATATTTAGCAAAACTTTGAAGACATTTGACGAAGACTTCATAAGCATATAGGGAAACTTATTGAAATATTCTAGAATAAAAAAGAGAGATTAAAAGGATTTTGTTAACAATATGTCCCATTTGAAAAGTAAAACAAACTTGTAATAGTTTAATAAAAATTTGTGAAAGCATATATAGAAAAAATATGAATCATAAAATTGGATCGACCTCCATCGTCCATATAAAGGAAATGACACTATAAAAGGTCAAAGATGCCTCATTCGGAACCAACCAAATTAGAAATAGGGTCAAACATAAATACTGAAACTAAGAATTTTAAAAATGTATATTTTTTAGACTTCACATTTAAAGATACATTATTCCGAACTAAACAACATTGTTTGCTTCTCTTATGGTGCAGAGTAAAGAACGTTAGATTTTTCAATAATGCACCGAACAAGTCCATGCTCAATTATGTAGCCCAAGAGTAGGGCACATTCACATAGGTATTTTTGCGAAATGAACCTTAGGTAAAATAGGATTCTCGTTTGTGTGAATGTTCTGAAATCATAGGTAAAAAATTAGGGAACTTTATTTTCCCTCATAATTAAACATGATCAGAACTTGTGTTAGTAATAATCAACTTGTAAAAGTAATATTAGCATAAAACACTACTATGTGAAAAATCGCATTTCAATACCATGAATTTCATATTAAAACCGCAAATTTTATAATCGTATAGCCAATACAACAAGCTAATATCATGATTCCAAAAAAATATATATAAAAAATTTGTCCACATACGTCTATGCGAGGATGGCGAAACATGCATTGCATATAATTTTTTTTTTTTTTTTGCTATTCGTTGTCATTATCAATACCAAGGCAATTTGTGTGGTGCCAATTTCCGCACTTGTCATTGGACACCATTCTTTCCCTTCATCACCTAACTTTCAAATGCTTCACTCCCTCTTCGTACCTTAGTTTTGTATCCCAATTTAACCGGTTGCCTCTGACCCTAAGGTCCTTTGACAGGAGTGCCGTAGAAAAAACTTCCTTATAATCAATTGAGTCTTTATCAAGGATATCGATAACTATCATCTGTTCCGATACCATATATGTCACTCATTGCATTTTAGACAGCAGCCTTTAGACCACTGACCATATCAAAAGGTGAAACAAAATTCTTTATTAGGTTCAAGAGCAAGGTTGCATAAATCTGGCTTTGCATCACATAGGAATCTTCAAAATTCAAAATAGGGAAAATTGCCATAGCAGTTTCTAACCTTTTTATTTTTAGTAGATTTTACTCTAACCTATAATTGTGCCAACGTAAGTCCTAAACATTTGAAAAATTAGCGACTAGGGTCCAAATGGATGGATTTGACCATTAGTTGACTAAATTAAAAGGGGTAAAATTGTAACTTTGAATATTTACATATATTAACAATTAAAATAAAACTAAAAAAAGAAAGAAATCCACCCCACCCCACCCATCTTTATCTTCTCCGACCAGGGAGTTTGATTTACGGCCATGGCTGACCACCTCCATCCACAACACGTTGTCGCAACATAAATGTCCACGACCATGACCACGACGCTTCCACAATTGCCACCACCGCCACACAAATCTCAAACAACAACACAATATCACCCAATTTCAAAACTGCAACCTCAAACATAATAAAAAATGAAAACCCATTAAAGAAACCTCTTTGAATCTTAGCAAATTTGAATCTCTTAACAAATGTGGTGCATATGAACGGGAGAATAAATATAATTTTCTACTTAAATTGAAATTTGAATACAACAAACCAGTGTCGAATACATAACTAATTTAAGCAGTCTTAGATTCATATACACAATTTAAGAGCTATCACACCTCACTTTTGAATGTTCTTCCAACCCTTTGTTGGCAGTTAATGAATCTTACTTGTATTATTAAGATGCTAAAAATGGTATTTCAAAAATGTTGTATGCATTCAGGGAGGATGTAGTGGGAGGCTGAGCTGGGCTATAGCCTAGCCCTACCCTTAGCCCATATGGAAAATTAAGAATAAACTATTCAATTTTGGCCCAAATATTTATGTTAGCCCAACTCTAGTTTTAATCCCAATCCAAACACAATGCTCAATTATTCAAATTTTGTTAAACATACTACAATTATTAAATACTATTTTCTTGACATTCATGAAATGTGAGTATCTTATTGTCAAATTAGGTATTTTATTTAATGCATGTTTGACTAAATTTACTTATACTAATTAAGTAAATTTTATAATAGATAATTTGAATTGATCAAATATAAAAATAAATTACGTATTTTAATAGTTGGAGACACTACATGTTTTACTAAGCTTAAAAGTAATTAATTTTTTATTTCTACATATGTTTTCATATATTATTCATACTAGTAAGAAAGAATTTACGAATTTTGATCATGAAATAAATGTTATGATCAAAATAAAGAACTTACTCTAGATTTGATCTTGTCAATTAAAAAAATATTTGTTAAAACTTATTTATTTATATATTAATATTTATATAAGGATATTCTTGAAACTGAGCCAAACATGGATGTGAATTAAATCTAATTTTTTTGGATCCTCAAAATTTTTAATCGATTTTTCTCATTTTGGATGTGATTCCTGGCTTACTATGAAATGTAGTGATATAGAGGATTGATGGCCACACGAAATAGTATTTTGAGACAATAATATATAGTGATGTATTATTGGGATTGTGTATTTCGACAAAAGCTTTCAGTTGTGTGGAAAGACTGATTGCCAATACTTAGAACAGTATTCATTAAATAATTTCTTAGTTTTCCATTAGTGGATATGATAATGTGCTTATTTCGATCTTGATTCGGTCTATTTATATATTTTTTTAAAGTAAGTGTTGGTTTTCTACTTGATATGAAAATATAAAAAGATCTAGTAGGACATCTTAGGGTGAGACATTTAGACTTCTTTTATTTCATTGAGCGTCGTACACTCTTTGTCTTGAACATCATGAGTTTAGCCTCCTAAACTCAATCTCGTGGTGCGATTTTTTTAATTTCATCCTATCTTCACATTATTTTTTGGTTCTGGCCCTGTATGCATTTGTTCAACTCATGAATATGGTATGCGATGCATTTTAAATTCTGCATGAGCTTCAAATTGACTCTAGGTTGTCCAAACTGGATTGATAAATTTCAAGTAGATAAAGTTGGCCACCTGGGGCTGGTTTTCACCAAAAAAAAGAGAGGAAGAAAAGCTCTTTTTCTTGTCACCTTTCTACCTTTCATTTACTATCCCAGGAAGTAGAAGGAAATTCAAGAAAATAAACCAGGTAAGCTTTTTCTGTTCAATATTAATGTGTGTATATTTGTTTATGCGACTTGGTAGTGAAGGGACAAAGGGTCTATATATCTTGAAATTTATTTGCATTTCGGCATATCAACAGCAGATTTTTGATATGGAAGTGTTTGATCCTTATGTATGGGTTCAAGAAAGTGATGATTGAACGTTATGGACACTGTGTGTAGGGAACTCACCGAGGTTTTATGAATTTGGTGATTCGAAATTCTGTGATTTTGATTATTGGAAGCGATTAAATTGCAATTTTGACAGAGTAACATTAATTTGTTTGATTTGCATCTTATGAAGTACTATAATTTTTTTTCATTTGATAGTGCACATCAATCATTTGTTGAAGAGCTGGTTTCTTTACCATATCAAGGGAATAGAATAAGCTCTTCTAGTTACATAACTACTCTCCTTCCATTTAGGCAAAATGCAAGGAGGAATTTGAGCAATCTTCTCACACTGGAATGTCCTCAAGAATGCTGTTCTCAAACATGTGTTTAATGCCTTCACCCATGAGGCGTCTCATGTTTGCACGTCACAAGTCAGTTTCAACCACTCGTATAGAAGATCACCAAATTTTCGATATTTTGAAAGCCAAGGGGAATAATGCAGATGAGTCCTGGCTTGCATGATCTCTTTCTTTGCAGATTTGCTTTTTGCTTAGCTGGCTGTCATGTGATTTGCCTCGTAAGTGTGAGGCCTAACATTAGTAGACTTCGTCTTATTTTTACAATTCATTTTCCCTGATTCTCATTTCAAGTATATGTTTCATCAATTTTTAGCTAAATCGAACATGGGCTTAGTTTGTTAGACATACTTAATTTGAGCATATATATATATATATATATAGAATTTGAGCATTACCTTTTTACAGAACTTGTGTAGTTATGTTTAAAGTGAATT
>CAIGRN010021058.1:0-11844 GCA_903798345.1 Fraxinus anomala
TGTTTTGAATATATTTGAATAATTTTTGGAAATACTTTGTATGGCTCGAAGAACGCTTAGGAGAAATTGGTTTAAGGTAAAATTTCAAAAAATCTCTTCTACTAAAAGTACGAGCAAAAGTAGAAATATGACGAAGAATCCTAAATCATTAATCATAAAGCAAAATAATGAGACAAAGCTAAAGAAAAGCCAATTATAATTGATGGTGGCTTTACCCACAATTCTATTCTTTATTCATATCTTGCTTAATGATTGCACCCTCTTTCATGATACACCCACGTCCAATCACACTCCAAATTTTGAGTGCATTTTCCCTGTAGATTAATGGAATAAAGGTTAATTTCCATAAAATTCTCTATCTTATTGTTAATTTTTAACATTTTATTATCGCTACATAATCAATCTCTTCCGTGACATAAGACTTTAAAATCTCTATCGTGTTATCACATAATTTTTTATCAAAATATGTTTCATGTCAAGTTTTTTTAGCACAATCGCTAATTGTTGATTGTTCAACTATAACTTCTAAATTCTATCGAAACTCTGAGGCAAGCCTTCCTATAACTTCTAAATTCTACTCGTGGCTAATATTACTTAGCGTCTCGCTTTCAAAAGTAGGTTGGATGCCTATTCATAATCGAAATTCAATTAAATATTGCAAATTTAATCCAATTAACAATCCATTTAGTTTAGGTTGGCGAAAATTCGACAGCCAACATAAGCTATGTGGTAATAAAATATGCCAGCATCAAATTTCTATGCCCAAAGACCAAACCCTTTTAATTACAAAAATAGGTTCACTGGAGTAGATGTTATATTCTATAGACAGCTTTATGTTTATTGGGCTCCACAGTTATTATTATTGTCACAATTGCTTGCTAGGACCCTTTAAACACTAAATGAGAAAATTATATAAAAGAAAAAATACGAGCATAAATACATCATTTCATGTGTAGGTAGAATTCAATTTTTTATATAAAGAATATGATTCGTAAATCTTTTATATATTTCTAACGGCGAAACTTTATGAGTACATGAATTGCTACAATAATAGATGGATCTACTGTATGAGAGACGATATATATATTTTTTTTATCATCAATTGTAAAATTAATAACAAAAATGCAATACTAGATTATTAATAAATTAAAATCGGGTTGTAACATCTACTAATTTAATTGACTGGAAATTTGTCACTAATTATTTCCAAATAAGTAAATCCTAGAATGATATTTATGAGTTTCACACAAAATCCTTAAAGATAAGCAATTAATGTATTTGTTTAGAGCATGTTTGGTTAAGTTTAAACGGAGTAAGATTCTTTCGAAAACTCAAAAAATATGTGAACGTGCTTGTGAATCCTATAGAATATATAAATAAAATATATGTTTAGACTTAAAATTATAACTCAAGCTTTGGCAAAAAAAGTATACAGTACTAATTAAGAACGTTTTTGAAAAGCCAAAAGCTAATTTCGAAAATAAAAAAGAAATTTTACGTCCATTTAAATGATTTTTGAAAATGGTTTATAGAGTCGAAGAGCTAACTCAACGTGACTTCCTTGAACACTTTTTTTTAGGAATAACAAAAACAAATTGAACATGACGGGATGGGGGCAAGACAGCACCCGAATGCATAGGATCAGTCTCCTCCAATGGTGACTTTGTTAGACATAACCTGGCCATATCCAAGAGTGACCTAAGCATAAAGCACTGCCCCCAAACTTTTCTCTCTCTATAAATACACCTCTTCTCCTCTCTCTTTTCACAAAACAAATTCAAACAATTGCACCATTTCTATATATCTTCTTCATCTCCCATTAAAAAAAAATGAGAACTGGTTCAGGCACATTTATTTACACTGCACCATCAAAAATGACAGCAGAAGAAGCAACAATGACGGCAAAGACAACATTTTCTCCGCCGGCCGCCTCTACCATCCAGCGCTCGCCGTGGCACTCTCCGGTACCGTACCTCTTCGGCGGCCTGGCCGCGATGCTGGGACTTATAGCTTTTGCTCTCTTGATCTTAGCTTGCTCATACTGGAAACTCTCCGACCAAATGAATGGCCACGGAGAGGGTGAAAGAGACGTCGAGGTCGGTGATGATGATCAGAAAGGTGAAAACGCCACGGCTGCGATGGCGGCGCTGCCTTTCGAAGAGAAGATTGTGGTGATTATGGCAGGTGATGTTAAGCCAACTTTCTTGGCCACCCCCATGTCGAGTAGGGCTTCTTCATTTGGAGATGGAAATGGAAAAAAGGAAAATCAAGAAATGGCCGAGAAGCCAAAACAAGAAAATGAAGAGACCTCGCAATCCCAAGTGAGCCAAGAACAAGTTCATTAGGGTTTTTTTTTCTTTTTTTTGAATTTTCTCATAATTTTTTTTCCTTTTTTTCATTTTGATTTTCAATTTTGTGATCCGGGAAAATGTTAATTTTCTGTCGAGATTAAATATATACAACATGGGAGAGGCTCATTTCTGGGCACTTTTTCTTATAGATTCGTTTATTCTTTCCTACGAGTTGATGAATTATTCATGTCCTGACACAATAGTTCATAAAAATCACAAATATACATATCATCATTGTCACGGGAGTCTCTTACATAAATAATCATGGACGTGAGCTCGATATTGATTCAAGTTCATATATAATTGTGAGCGTGACAAAAAATGATATATTGTATGAGTTTGATTTATTGACAATGTGACACATACTTGAGATCATCGTAAAAATCGAAATCAATAATAAGACATTATGTGTCCAAGGGAGCAAGGGGAAGGCAAGCAATTACGAGCATTGATAATCCACTTTAAAAAAGTGATGGCACGAAGATTAGGCCAATACACAATTTGAACTTTTTATTTGAAATTGGAATGCATAAATTTAAAGCTACCATCAAACTTTAACCTTTTTCTCAACAGAAGAGAATAAAGTAAACAAAATGATCAAAGTATATATTCTTAATTAATGGAAGTTTAATTATAATTAATCATCTTATAGATACACAATAGTCTTTATTATGCGGTTATCGGATTTGGACATCGGTGGTCGGGCTACATGGCCGGAGAACATATGGGGCCTACTACGCCACGTGGTATTTTTAATTAATTTATGAAAACACATTAATTTTAAATTGCGTTTATAAAATTTACTAGGTAATTATTTGGCAAAGATTTTGATAAAATGTTTTAACAGATTTTGATAAAAGTTGATATGAAAATTGTACCTTATATAAAATGTGCCTTTAAAGCCCCCATTTAATTGCCATTAATTTTAGAAAATGGAGTTTTGAATAGTAATTTTTGAAAAATGTATGGTTAAAAAGTAAGAAAAATTGTTAAGTTAATTTGCAAAATATTTTATTGTATTAATACGTGGTTAAAAATGAGTATGGAAATTAAAAAATTTTGAAATAATGGTAGTCAAACGGGGCTAACTTTGAATTTTTATCAATTTTTTAAAGTAAAAATAAGGGAAAAAATCGAAAATGTGCAAATAATCTGGAAGTCATGAATCTTTGCGTATGAATTAAGAAGAGGGGGACAGGAGGAGAGTTACGTCATAACTTACCATTTCTTCTTGGGATGAAAGTCGTCGGACACTTGGCGGGAGGAGGTTGGCGGCTAAACTGGTTGGATAGTGACAGGCAGAGCACGGTGGCGGGTGGCCCGTGTGCGGCGGCGACGTGAGGCCGCCTAGCTATTAAATGCAACCGTTTCGTACTGCTAACGTTGAAGCTTTTGCTAAAGCAGTTAGGAGATTGTTGGAAATTGCTTTCTGCCATATTATGGGTTAGATTTGACTAGGTTAAAGATTTAGTTTTTGAATTTTTAATTTAAAGAAAAATTAATTTTCAAATATTTTTTTATGTTGTCACGTTTGTGCAGTAATTTACATAGCTCTTATTTAATGGGGATTAAAATTAAATTTTTAGTAGATTTTTATAGAAATTGATGAAATGTTATTGAAAAGTCGTGAAACCCATAACATATGTTACTGAAATTGATTCTTGACTTTGACTTAGATTAAAATTAAAATTTTAATCGATACCAAAAGGGGGTATAATATCTATCTTGGTTTTACCGGTCGTTGATTGTTGCTACACTCATGAGACGAGTATTTGTAGTGGTAAAAATTGTTTTGCTAGCCCAAATGGCCCAAGTCAAAAAATAAAAAAATAAAAAATAACGTCCACAAACGGTCCACTTAACAAACGCGTCATCTTTGGCTGAATTCGTTATGTGGATTGGGCCAAATGCACGGTTCAAGAGCTACTTGTCAATTCGAAACCCTTGATAATTTATTTTCAAGATAAATCACGCTATGATTTGATCAGATTAAGTAGGAGTTATCTGTAAACAGCTTGAGTATCGGGTTAGCTCCAACCAATCAGAAATTTTCGCAGATTTTACGGTCTTTTTTCCTCGTTCTAATTTTCTGTAGATTGCTAGTGGTCTGGCCAATTCAATTTTCTCAATTGTAGAATCTACCGTCTACAATATTATGTATAATAAAAAAGCTAGATCTTCATTAGTAAGCAATCGGTCAAAATAGGGACAAACACGTGTAGACTATGAGTTCAGAATATCAACCACACCAATTTACTTCAATCTTGACTACGTCAACGCAGAAGATTATTATAAGGAAACGTGATAACGATTCTGCATGATCCTCTAGCAGTGATGATAATGAGCGTGCTAGATCTTTCACGCATCAAAATAGAGTAGAAGTTGGATATAATTTTATTTTTGAAATCAGGCCTAGCCTCCCTCTCTATACTTTTTTCCTTATCTTATTAACAAAAAAAATACAACCTATCATGGTTGAGCTGAAGAAAAATTATATATATAAAAAAAAACCTTAAATTTTTGTTATCTCAACTAGTTACGAGTTTGTTTGGCATGACTTAAGGTAAGCTTTCTTTAAAAGTTCTTCAAACTAGACAAAACACTTTTATAAAACTATTCAAACATAGCCCAAACAAATCTAACAATAATAATTTATAATTACTGTATTGTACACCAGAAGTGCACTCAATGCGTGAAGATCGTTACCTATTCCACAATGGGCCAAAGAAATGTATTGCTTTAGAAGGACCACAAAAAATGTACAAATACCTTGTTTCAGGCTAGTCCACACTTTGCAATTTATAGTGTTGGCCCATATCAGTTTCGGCAATATGATACATTGAAACTTGACACAATAGTGCTATAACAAGGCAATTAACGATTTGGTGCTCATTGCACATGTGAAGAAAACCTAAATTCTTAGTATCTACCTCGAATAGGGATGCCAAAATTCTTCGCCTCGCATTGTCCCATATCGGACGAAGAATTCCAATCCCTAAATTGTAAACGGAGTGGGGATGGATCCTCGCTATGAATTCTTTGAACATGCCCGAATCTTTTATTTTATTATGTTTTATATTTTTCACTTTAAATTATATTTAAAAAATATTAAAAATAAATAATTATACGGGAGGGTAAATGGGATTTTTATTCTCTATCTGAGACTGCTGCTTGAAAATTCCCTCATTGACATCTCAAGTGTTTTGAAATATAACTACCAATAAATTTTTATTCTCCTAAATTACTAATAATTCACGATCCTTTCCTCATTTTTCAATCTCGAGTACTTCCGATCAGTTTATAGAGCTCAATGTGTACGTACATGAGAGGATGGAAGACAAAGTTAATAAATAAACTCGACACTTGATACGAGATGTGATGACTAATTTAACTATGACACTCATCAATGAAATAATAGTAGTTCAATAGAGTTTCGGTAAGTTTAAAGCATTTTTCCCATTTCTTTGCATTTTCATGATTTTATAATGTTAGTTTTTCTAAATTCCCAAAGTATAAGAAGGTAGAAGAAGAAATGTTATATTGCAAAAAATGGTGCATTTTCCAACATCAAGCAAATATTTCAAGAATGGAGATTTTATTTTCAAGTTTCCAATTGATATATGATGACATCAATAATTATCCGGATAGTCAATGAGGTGAGGACAACTTAATATGATGAAATCAATAATTATCCATGATGAATATTGAAGTAAGGATTATTTGATATGCACCCCTGTAAAACACCACGTCAAAGGCTGTCGATCCTCATGAGGTGCTCTACGTTCTCATGATAGATCGCGTACCACCAGGGTGCTCTACATTTTCATGATAGACCACCTATTACCATGTGGTGCTCTACATTTTCATGATAGACCACATACCACCATGGATGCTCTACATTTTCATGATAGACCACCTACCACCATGGGGTACTCTACATTCACAAGGTAGCCACCACCATGCGGCCAATGCTATACATAACCATATAAATAGCAATGAGCAAGACATAAACCAACCAACAGCGAATGTGGGCATAACCATCTGCATGACGAGTGAGGGTCACCACAATAGAACGTGGGGAAAGTTTTAAGGCTTACGTGGGATACGTGGCACGATTAATCGTAGAACTGAACATTTCATCAAGCGCCTATAAATACCCCCGATATGAGAAATGTATTTTTTCTTGGAACCCGAACTGTTTGAACTCTCAATATACTTTCCTCCTACTTTCCTTAAGCACCATTGATTCCACACCTGAGGTACAACGAAGGAGAAAGCACCGACCTTATTTTGCAGGTAACATTTGTTGATCTGAGCAGCAAGAACACCCCACACGTCATCATTGCCGTGGTGGTAAATTTTGTGATTATTTCATTGGAGCCGAAACACCCCACACGTCATAATTGCTGTGGAGGTAAATTTTGTGATTATTTCACCAATGATTTCAAAACGAATTTGATTCCTCATATTTCAATGTTCTAGCAAGTCAAGCAATCTACAAAAAATAAGGTAATAAAAAAAGTTTACAAGCTCAAGTTGAAGATTTCGTGTTTTAATATTATAGATAGAATAATATGAATTAACTGCCCTAAGTTTTGAGATTGAAATGAACCCAAAGCTTTATGTAATGGTACAAAATGGAACAATGACCTAAGTTTCGAGATTGAAATGATCATATTTTCACGTTGGATGCTTGTGGTGGTTTAAGTTTTGAGATTGAAATGAACATTATTTGCTTCAATTGAATGTAAATTTATTTACGTTACCTAGTTGATATTAACACATGAAATTGAGCTTGTGTCTTACAAAGTATTTTTATACTCACATAAATTACTAAATTTTATAGGTATATGATTATGTAGGAGTTGTTTGGTCGAGGCACTTGAAGATGGGATCATATTATGTAAGACCAACAAATGATGCTTTTAATCGTAGCACGAGATGATGAAATCTCGTGCTACGATTCATGAAAACAAATAGTATTGTAATCCCGTGCTACGATTCATGAAAACAAATAGTATTGTAATATCGTGTTGAGTAATATACCTTGCTTTTCATCATGAAGTTATAGTTTGTATCATCTCTTAATGATGTTTAAAAGTCTGAATCATTATGCAACATTCTGGTAATTTAACAGCATGATGCTGCAACATCTCGAATACGTAAAATGTAAAGTTCATGTTACGACCTTACAAACTTAAGCATTTTTAAAGGCATTGAATGAAATTATTTCAAGCTTACTACAAGTTAATATGTAACTTTCTGTTTAAGTGCTTGTAATATAATGCAACAATTTTTGTAAATACAAAGATATATGTAAATGACATTTTAGGGGTTAAAATAAAATTATTATGATAGGTTGTTAAGTTTATCCAAACTTTACAAATTTTATATTTTCCGCATAAAGTTTTTGGGTTTAGGGAGTTATTGGCAACCTTAAGAGCCTCCAAATGTAAATAAATAGTTAATCCTCCGGATTAATAGACTGTATGATATCGATTAAAATTGTAATTGTAATTTAAGTCAAAGTTGACGATTCATTTCAACCATATATTTTATACGTCGTATAACTTCTAACCACACATTTCATCAACTTCTATCAAAATTTACTAAAAATCTGATTTTAATCCCCCACCAAACCAGTAATAAGATTTTGGGGGCATTATAAGAAGGATCAAGAGTGATTGGAGAGGAGTTGATTAAGAGGATTTCACGGCATCACCAAAATCATCATCATCATCATCATAAATACAGCGATAGTATTTCGTCGAAGAGTTGGAAGCCCGATGGTGAAGTCCATAATTAGGTTTTATTTTTCCAATTGAATGTATCGAAATTCTGAGATGTTCAAAGTAGGAACTATGTTGGGTGAATGATCATTTGAATGCAGAAGATTTTCGAAATGACTATTTCTATATTCTTTAAAGAGAGATTTTTTTAAACCGAACTTCAATCCGATTAAAATATACTGAATTTAGTTGTGGATCATCAGGCCAGTTAGAATTTCAGTCTATTTGTCTCGCAGTAGTCTCCAAACCCTCGAGTATAGAATATTCGAACCGACCCAATCCAGTTCAGTTCGATTTTAGTCATTTCACGGTTCGAATTGAGATTTTTTATTTAAAAACTACAATCGACTCAACCCAAACCACAATAAAAACAACCCAAAAACCTAATACATTATACCAAAGCTATCAGTAGATCTGACTGTCGGCATGGAAGAGGAAGTCGGTAGATCGATCACTGGCAACGAAGAGAAGGTCATGAAGGAGATCCCGCTTTTTAATCGTGCACGTACTTGTAACAGACAAAAAAGCACATAAGATCTTTGCTTTGAGGTGAATACATTATTAAAAAGTAACACACACTTGAAATAATTTAATTAGAAATCAGAATAAACATAGAGCCAGTTGCAATGAATCTAAGCACTCCACGACATTAAAAGACAACAATGATGATTGAAGAGGCTAACTATACATACATCGTAATTTTGTGGGTCACGTAATTGTAAAAAAATTACTTGCATCACATGTGTTCTTAACTACTTTAATTATATAATTGTGGAGCTTGACCGTTGTGGCATGACACGGCTTTGTCTTGTTAATTTGTTACATTTGTTTAAACTTTTTATTAGCTTGCTTTATTTTTTATTAGATTTGGCTGACGTGCAGGGCAGATCTTAGGTTCTTTAAACTTGAGTCGAACTTTAAAAGTTGGACCCTCAAATCATAGAGTGCATTCAAATTTAGATAAAAACACGACATACACGAGGCAAAAATTTTAATGATACAAAAGCTCATGTCAACAAAAATGACAACTTGAAGTTCACCTTAATCACTTCAATAGGTTCAATTATTACCCAAAAAAATGTAATGGATTAACTCATGAAATATATAAATGATTTAAAATGAACTAGGATCAATAAAAGAAAATGTCGTTTACAATGCTTATGTCAGATGGGTTGTTTGAAGTCTAGACTTCGAAGAGGTGACTTGTGGTTCTCGACTTGCGAATTGGGGTAGAAGATTGGTATTGGGGGTGGGTTTTTAGTGGGGAAAAATTACCTCAAACACTACTCTTAAAGTTTCATCTTAAAAAATCAGGTCTTTATTATTTTTTCACAATAATCAAATTTTAATTATTTTTTTAATGTACAAATTTATATATACTCCACTGCAATCATACCCGCCCCACTCCACCCTCGTTTGCAAAGATACAAACTCTCTCTATACATAAATAAACACAAAATGAAGGCAGTCAGTCATGTTGATCTCCCTGATCAGGAGGAGCTCCACAGTTGCTCCAACATCGTCATATGTATTACCTCGTTGCTTCTTGTTGGGGCGAAAAGTTGTCGTCAATGTTGCAACATTATCTGACTGCTCATAAATGAAAATAATTATGGTCAAATTTCTTGATAATTTAACTTAATGCTCTTTTTTGTGGATTTTGCTTTACTTTGATTTGTTTTTTCGAGGTTAAGGTGATGGTTGTGAATTTGAGGTAAAGGTGGTAGTGGTGGTGATAGGCTGTGGATTTGAGATGGTGCCGATTGTGGTGGACTGCGTGTGGATGAGGGGGTGAGTGAAGAGTGGTTGTGACAAGTTAATTTAATAATTTACGATCAATAAATAATTTGTGATTTATATAAACTGTGTATTTTGAGACTAAATTTGTAATTGACTTGCAAATTGTTTCTTTGTGATTGTGATCTTGTGCAGTTTGTGATTAGCACGTGATCGTAATCATAAATTACGTGTTATTGTGAATGTGATATTTTAAATTAAATTTAAGGTTACAAAATTTTATTAGAGGTCACAAAATGTGACCACCTTTAAAAAAAAAAAAAATCACAATTTTAGAACCTAGAGAGTATTAAGAGGGAGAAAGTGGGAAAATGTTGAGAGGGAGAAAGTGAGAGGTTAGAGAAATAATTATCTTTAATAACTAAATGTTATATATTAGGATATAATATTGTTAATGAAAATATCATAGCCCCTATTTGGGGGTTATTATTTTGAGAAAATGAAATTTTGAATAGTAATTTTTTGAAAAACGTAAGATTAAAAAATAGGAAAAATTTTAGATCTATGTGTAAAATATTTTATTATATAAATGTGTAATTGAAAGTAATAATGAAAATTAAAGAGTTGTAAAATAATAATTGTCAAATAGGGACTAATTTTCTTAAATTTCATTTACAGCAACATCTTATAAATATATATAATATTTCAATATGTTTTAACACTTTGTTTTTGAAATGTTTTTAAATGTTTGCTAAATTTGAAATTATATGCTTATATTATTGTATTTATGAATTTTTCCCTTTTACGTGTGGTAAGTTTTTCCTGTTAGATGCGGACTTGGTCTACCTGGGCTAATACCTTAGAAGAAGAAGAAGAAGAAGAAGAAGAAGAAGAATAATAATAATAATAATAATAATAATAATAATAATAATAATAGCCTTTCTTAAATCTATGAGTCTTCTAAATTCTAATTTTTTGTGTTTGAGGTAGCTGCCTCTTGATCATTATATAACTCTAGCTTAAGCATGGATGGTTGTAAAGCCCTTGCGGAATTCTTGTTAGAATTCAGGTGTGATCCGAATTCTTTGTGAAAAAATTGGGAAATCTAATTAAATTGCACATTAATTAAAATCCTATTTGAAATACAATTGTGAAATCCTATTCGAGTTTACATAGCAAATTTAATTGAAGTTCTATTTAAAAGCCCATTGGAAGTAAAAAATTTGTGTTGGATTTGAAGAAGATTTTGGAATGAAGAAAAACATCATTGAAAGGAGTTTAGGTCGAAGACTAGACGCTGGCAATTGTAAATCTCAACAGCGCAGCACCGGCCCCTAACATTGCAGCGCCACCTGTTCTGCCTCCATGTGCTGTTTTGGTCTCATTTTCCATTTCGAACTTCGTTTTTGACATTCTATTTCATCTACAACTCTATTATAAGGATTTGGACATCCTCTAATTATTCCATATATATAACTCTTCATTGTATTTTAAGAAGACGTTAGAAAAAGTTAAAAATATTGTAAACATATAATCTTTTTATTCTTTTTTCATATCATAATAAAATCTCAATACTATGAAAATTACATTACTTTTGTATTCTTGCAATCAATTATTTCATATTGTGGTTTAATCTCTTATTTTTTTCACAACAAATTGATAGTGGAACGTTCCAGTCCATAACAATTCTTGTAGGCTACGTGCTGGACAATCTTCTCACCTTGGACATTGAGTAATTAAGTACATCGTGAATTAAACTAAGGATGATTATATTCAGACAACAATTTTTATGGATGCACCATATTTTAATTGTGTTCTAAACTTTTTTTCATTGCATTTTTATCATCATCCTTCCTTTAATTAGTGTTAAACAATTCAAAAAAATAAAGAAAAAGAAGAGGATACTAGGGTTTCATTGATACTGTATAATGAAATTGAATACAAAAAGATAATTTAATTTAAATACA
>CAIGRN010021075.1:0-20531 GCA_903798345.1 Fraxinus anomala
AGTACTTGGTCAAATGGAGAGGATATAGCAGTGAGGAGAATACTTGGGAAAGAGAAAAAGACATTGGAGCCTTAAAACCATTAATTAAAGCATATCATTCATCGATATCTCCGAGAACGTCACCAAAACAAATGTGGGAAAATGTCAAGGACCACAACTTTACTTAAGCCTCTTGACCCAATTGTAGCCACAGTTTGTTCAACTTCGGCCGCACATTGTAGATATTAGTCTAGTTTGAGTTGTAATTTTCTTTCTATTGTAATAGTTATTTCAATTGTAAAATAGCTCTGATATTAGTAAATGTTTAGTATGATTCCTCATTATTTAAACATCTACTCCTATCACTTAGATTTTTGTTTCGAATACTATTATAGAGGGTATTAGTCTTTCAAACATCTTTCAAACTCTCTAGTGTTCGCCCTCTGCAATAGCCATTATAATTTCCTGCTTTCATCAATTGTAATTTCAAGTTTTCAAGCGATCAATGATCAATTTATTTTCAATGCATTTCAATTTCATATTACAAGCTTTCTACAAATTGTAATCAAATTTTCTTTCGTCCCGAAACGATCGAGAGAAGGCAGAAGGTAGTTTAGCGGAGCAGACTACTGCCTCACGGTATCGGTTTCTGTACTAAGAAGAAAGGCACCCCATGAAACCACATTCCGATAATCGCTACAGGACGTCCGAGTTCCAATTTATCAACTTACTATCTTGATAGCCGGAGTGCTCGCGACCGCTTCCAACCTCACCAAAAATGACCACGAGCGACTAATGGTGTGTTACTTCATGCAGGAGGGAGCTCATGTGGAGGTATTCTGTTGGCCACATGCTTAGGTCATTTTTCGGGGTCAACAATATTATCAACATAAAATCCTTTAAATTATTTTTTGAACTTGCTTTGTTTGCATTATTTCAATAAGCATGAATGATGTTATCCTCGAAAGTTCTTCAATTGTTGTCACATCGTGTTCCTCCCATATATTGAGTTCCATATATTCAACGTGGACTATCATTCCAACCTTCTTGATTCTAGAATATATTGTCTACAAATAGTCCGATCCTCCAATCTCCAATTCGCCAAGCCTCGAAGCAATGATCGTTGATTTGGGACTTAGCAATGGAGTTCAGTTACCCTATAACTTTCTAATTATAATTGGACACTATATTAAATTTCTAAAAGAAATTGAAGAGAAAATTATATTATTCAGATAAAATATTGAAATTTTTGGCTAGTTAAAATTTTGGGCAATGTTAAATTTCGAGAAAAGAAAAAGACAATTCGACTTATGTGTTATATCGTACTATTTTCGTTGTGGATGCAATATCTCATTTCAACATGAGCAGCTTCTTATGATTTACTTTTAGCTTTTTTTTCAAAATAATACTAATAGTTATAAATATTTAATAAGTGAAAACAGATGTATTACTTGGTACCTTTAGTGACTTTTGTAGTTTTGATTACTTTTGAAAATTGGCGTAGATTTATCCACATGATAGTTGTAATTTTCTCTCTAATTTTCAGTTGTGCAAAGCGTGATTACTTTGCCAGCAGTAGTGCAACATTTTGAGAGTTCAACATCAGAAAAGACGCACAAGAATGAGCAGGAAAACGTGGCTGTAACTCGTGCTCTGCAAAATTATATCATACAGGCTAAATTGGCAAATTTAACATTTCCAGTAGAATTTCCTACATCACATCAGTGGTAATGAAGTACCAAGCAGCCTACAGCTACATCATCTAAAATTTTGCCTTTAATATGCCCAAGGGCAGCTTCTCGCAACAAGCCTGTTATGACTGTGAACAACAAAGCGAACCCCAAAACTACCACGTAATTACTAGCACAAATGAGATTCCCACATCATTGGTGGAGAACCATACTCCATCCAATTAAGCCTCAGAAGTTCCCTGCAGCTAGAACAGCACCGTACATTCCCGTCTGGCATTTCAACCAACATCATAGAATTGCACCGCCCGTGACAAGACGAAAACAATCAGGGTTCAGTAATGATAAGGCTCAGCAGCACTCTCCATTTATGGAGAAAACAATCTCTTTTAATAAACCTGAATGTTTCCTTTCAGTTGGACAATTAACAAAACTATTTCTTATCTTCAAAAATGATGATGTCCATCAGTTTGAGAAGGAGGCAAATCACGGGCTCCAATAGCTAATGTTGATGATGCTGTTTATGATGATGTCCAGTTGAGAGAGTTTACAGATTGAAATCGTTAGAGTAGAGAATGAGAGAGAGTCCATGAATTAGGGGAGAGAAGAGAGATATCATGTATTTTTTTTATTATTATTTATATTTGATTTATTTTTAATTCCAATAAATTTAATAACATAACAAATTGTAGGATAGATTCGTAGGTATAATTAATTTGAATAATTTTTTTTTTATTTTACTATTAATAGTTAGCGCGTCACAATTTTCGTTGGTAAAATTTTATATTTTTATTAAAAATTAATCAACAAAATCTCAATAACGACTATATGTCGTTGGTAATTCCATTGCTAAAACATTTACTTTATAATTATAAATCTTTTATAAATATGTCAATTGAAAAGTTGTTGATAATCCATTACTAATAGCAACGGATTGAGTTCATTGGTAAAAAAAATCCTCTCTAAAACCTCCCTTTCTAATAGTAACTTTGATGATCTTGATGGTCCCATGTCATTTCTTTATTGGTTCATTGATGTTGAGAAGTTCTTTTGACTTTTACAACGAAAGTGACTCCCATTGTAGTTGTCATGTTAATATGCCACTTATCGAATCTGCTAGTTGTTATTAGAAGTCATTTTTGCTCATATTGATTGTCTAGTTTAATGCCTTGTCACTTAGTTCGATAAGATGATACAAACATTAAGTAAAAAATATGCCCCTGTATATTATGAAGTTTTCGAGTCACAACGTCTAGGTTTTTAGTGGTTTGAATTCTGAAATCACGAGTGACGACATTCCCGCACTCCAATTCTTAGATGAAGTTTACCGACATGCCAACCTATAAGACATTCCTTCTGTGTTTGCCAAGCATACCATATGTTAGACCTACCACCTCAATCCTGATAGCCACACTAAGTCTAATTTTGTTAGTTCTCATTATGAAGAAGAAAATGAGATTTTTATTCTTGAGCCTATTGAATATTCTTATAGTTGGATGATAAGTTTTTAGATAATTGTCATGTATCCCCTCTCAAACTTGTCTTCCACATGATTGACCATAACACAATTGAGGATTTGACGTTTCCTCCTAAGTTAGACATTCTACATGTCTTCGGATGCATGTCGGAATTGTAATTCCCTCCTCCTATATGCGAATTTACGAATAACTTTATTCTATTGTTATCTCAATTGCATAATATTCATTGCCATATTTTTTCAAGGCCATTGTTCGATCACATACTTTTCTTATTGATCATTGGTTATTGCATACTAATTATCATCATATTATTTTAGCTCCATCAATCATAGGTTGAGTGGCATTTAATGTTCTGAAAAGTCTACCTTAGAGCCTAGGTCTAGCTTTTGAGAAGTAGGTTGATAAGTTGATCGTATAGGCGTACGCTTTAGAGATATTACATCAATCAATCATAGGAAGATTTTATACGAAATATTTATTGGAAGAAGTAAGGTCGAAAGATTTTTCTTCTAACAAAGAGGCTAATTGTACCAGATCACTTTCATAGCAGGTTATAGTACCTGGCTTAGGCCATGGAAGGTCGATCTCTACAGGTGCCTCGATTGAAATGATGCATAAATTCGACTACATTAATATATGGCTTCGGCTCGATCAGGTAGGACAGTGATGTGGAGTATGAACTTGCTAGTTGGGTGTCACGTGACATTGGCATAACAAAATATTTTATAAAATTTTCATTTTTATTTTTTAGCATATCACACAAACAAACAAATAATAACACACCAACTAAGATACATTTAAAAACTTAAAATACACATTATCCTCAATATTTGCACAAAATAGGCTCATAAAGTTAGCAATGCTCACAGTGTATATGAGATGTCTCAATATAGTGGTTGGTCTTTCATCTTCTTCCTTTTTTGCTCATTTTGTAAAATTATTAAATTACACCTAAAAAGAGAAGAAAATTAAATAGCACTATAATTGTTGCGCCTCGCCAGAAAGGCTCCTGTATCATTTGAAGGGCAATACAACTATATTTTTTTGAAACTATAATTCAACTCCTCTTTGTTTTTATAACTCTATATTGTTCGAGTTGAATGCTTAGTTTTAAATCCTGATTTGTGTATTGTTGATTACTTCTTATCGTGCAATCCATTTCATATATGCTGCCGGCACCCGAACATATTTGTCTCGCATTATAAACGTTCTCCCACGCTCAAATCAAAGCATTTTGTGGACTAGTAATCCGTCCAAACGTCTTGGAATTAGCAGTACCCGATATCTGTTGTCCAGTGTGCATAGGAAAATTGAGGTCAACAATAATTATACGAGATTTAAAGCTAATCCTATATTGATTGATAATGCAGAAGGGGAGAAATTTGACATAATTGTGATGCTAGGAATACTACTTTAAATATTTAATTTCATTAAAAAAAAAAAAACTAGATGATACTTAAGCGTGCCTATGTATTACATGAAACATAATAAATAAAAGGTTATTTAAGAGTTATAGCCCGACTTTTTTGCAAAAGTGCGTCCGACACTTTGAATATGACTTTTGAGGTCTTGCTTAGTTTGTATAAATTAAACTTTGTACCAAACTTTGTACTGCCTCTAAGTTTTTTAGTAGATGTTGATAGAAATTGATGAAATATGTGATTGAAAAATTATGAGTCCTAAAATATGTGATTGAAATCAATTATTGACTTTGACTTCAATTTTATTATAATTTTTTAAAAAGAAATCCAGTATAAATTGAAAAAAATTAAAAAAATAAAATACATTAGCTGCAAGGCAGTAGAATCAATCTCTCTCTAACTTATTAGGCTTGTTCCTCTCTCTATTTCTTACCATATTAGAACACCCCAACAGTTGATTACAGGTGGGATAGACGAGCTCAGGCAAGAGCTGAGCTTGCCAAAAACCCAACGAGCCGAGCACGAGCCACGAGCTCGGCTCGTGCGGGTACGGGCCGAGCCCATTGCCATCACTAATACTACCCTAACACCATCTTTGATACACATTCTTTTAAAATACATTTTTCTCTCTTATTTTCAACCACATTCTTCAATAAAATAATATTCCACGTAAATTCAAATTTTTTCCTTATTTTTGAACCACAAAATTTCCATCAAAACACTATTTAAAATGTATTTTTGGGAGAATAATGTGGCTCAAACAGGGTATAAATATTTAATTTCATAAAAAAAAAAAGTAAACTAGATGATATTTAAGCGTGCCTAAGTTTGCATAAAACATAATAAATAAAAGGTTATTTAAGAGTTCTAGCCTGACTTTTTTGCAAGTGTGTCCGACATTTTGATTATGATTTTTGAGGTCTTGCTTAGTTTGTATAAGTAAACTTTGTACCAAACTTTGTATTGTCTCTAAGTTTTTTAAGTAGATTTTGATAGAAGTTGATGAAATATGTGGTTGAAAAATTATGAATCCTAAATGTGTTATTAAAATCAATTATTGAATTTCACTTAAATTTTATTATAATTTTTTAAAAAGAATTCTAGTATAAATTGAGAAAAAATAAAAAATATATAATGTCATAGCTGCAAGGCAGTAGAATCAATCTCTCTCTAACTTATTAGGCTTGTTCCTCTCTCTATTTCTTACCATATTAGAACAGGGTTGTCAACTAATGTGGTGGGATTCTATTTTTTTCTTTTTAAGTCAATCTCCTCTTTCTTATATACTTCCTTACTTCTACTCCATATAGGCTTTGGATATCCTTCCTTTTACATTGCCTATATATATATTGACATTAGTGGTATCGCAATACCTCTGAGTTGGTGTTTGTATGCAATAGGAGATTCTGCTGCGAATTCTTTGTTTCATCTTGCTACAACTACAGGTCAGATTTTCCCATTAAACCCATCCTTTTTTGCCCTTTTCTTGGAACGTTCTTCTTGGTTTTTAGGCATATATACACATATATTGAACGTATATTTATGTTGGGTTAAAGGAAGTTCTGTATTTTTTTTCTTGGTTGTATAAGTTTTTTCGTAAGTTCTTTGAATTTAAGGGCTTCTTTTAAATGTATAATCAAGAATTGTTGGCTTCTTGTGAATATATAGGTTTTTAAATTGCTGACTGGAGAAACAATGGCACTGAATCAAGAAGAGAATTTGTCTTCTGGAATCAAGTTTGATAGTGAAGGTTTCTTGAAGAGATGCCAAAACGCAGAAAGGGAAAATACGAAAGGTTCTGATAATTTGGATTTTGATAATGTTTATGAAGACGTTGATGGTTTTTTGTTAGATGATTCCTTTGAAATAGATACCAATTTCCCAGGGGATTTCTTTGGTGTGGGTCGCAAAATAGGCTCTCTTGATGCGGCTATTATACGTTGCATTGAGGCTTTTGATAGAGAGTTTTGTGGGTTTAAGACTAAGGAAACACCTGAAGCCATGAAGGTTGATGATAATAAGAAGGTTGCATCAGTTGGTTCCACGTTGGGCTCTGAGGAATGGTCATATGAGAGCTGTAATGCGTTGAGTGGCAACATGGAGGATTTCCTTCCTTTCGGTTTCGACAAATATTGGAAACCTTCGTGCGTTTTGGCTCTTGAGCGGAAAGGACTAGAAAAAGATGCTACTCGTGCAGGAAAAGATTGTGCTAACACATCAAGCGGGTTATTAGGGAACCTGATGGATGTTAACTTGCCCAGAGATCCTTTTGGTATGGATTATTTTGAGTCTATCAAGTGCTGGATTGAGGATTATGGTTCAAAGGGTCAAGTTTTGGAGACAAAGGAAAAACTTGAAGCTAAGAAGGTTGCATCAGTTGGTTCAATGTTGGGTTCTAAGGATGAGTTGGGTGGATGCATTGACGACTACATAAAATTCAGATTCGAAAAATATTGGTTCCCTAGGCGTGATGTTGCCCTTAAGCGGAAATGGCTAGATAAAGATTGTATTTGCACAGAAAAAGATGTTACCCCGCCAGATGGTCTGTTTTTTAACCTTGGTTATCTTGGTTCGTTCGAAGTAGTTTGCAAATTGCCATGTGATGCACTCCAAAATGATCCCCTTCCATGGAGAAATATTCACATAGACTATCCATTGAATGATAAGATCACGGACGATGACCTTCTGAGGATAACTAACCGGGCTCAAGGTACTCTTCAGAGCCTGAGCCTTGTGGAGTGCAGAAAAATAACTGCTGCTGGTCTGAGGCGCATTTTTTTAAGCAATCCGGGGTTGTCCGAGGTCAGTATACTTTAGATGGAATTATCTAATTATGTATTATGCTGCCATTGCATTAGATTATTTTCTGTCTTTTAATGCTAATCTTCTTTCAAGGTTTATCATTCCAAAGATCTCCTTGTTATCAAATCTACATATAATATATATTTGTTTGTGGTTTGTGTACCATCTTTTGTGCATGGGCAGATCTACAATGGGGGCAATGGAGTCCGCTGCCCTACACGAAATTTAAAGTCCAATTTTGTGAAATCCCCCCACCCCAACTCTAGTATCCTGGCTCCGCCCCTGCTTTTGTGTATAATTCAAGTGTAACACAATGGATCAATTTTTTATTACTGTTGTAGACAGTCATAGTAATCCTATTTGTCTGGTTTGAACTTTGGTTTACATTGCCTCTGTGTATTGTCCTCGTCTCGCCTTATATTGCTATTAAAATCACAAGAACTTTGAGCTGGGGTTTCTATATAATACGGCATTCTTTCTTGATATTTCTTCAACTGTCAGTTTCCAATCGACCATTTTCGCAGCCTAATCTTTTCTTTCGAGGCGTTTATACCCATATGTTGATGCTGAGGTTAAAGCAAGTTTTGTAATTTTTCTGTTGTTCTTTTGGGAGTAAAGGAAGAAATTCTTTGAATTTTTCAGTTTTGTTATTGAATCTCATGATAAATAATTGGTGGCTTCTTGTGAATATATAGGTTGTTGCCGTGTTGAAGGGAGAAACAATGATAGTGAATAAAGAAGGCTATATTGGACATTTCATGGAGAGACGGCCAGGGATTAGAATCGACTTAAATTTACCCGCGGATGATTCTCAATCTGAGACCTCTAATGAAGATACTGCTGATGATTCTGCCTCTGATTAGGTTTATGGAGATTTTTTTTTACCGATGATCCCTTTGGTTCAGGAAGTTTGCTCAAGGATCGGTCTCAATCTGAGATGCCTTGTGAAGATATTGATGCTTTACCGCCCAATGATTCCTTCAGTATGGGAGTTAGCATTAGTTTGCCTGACGATTATCCCACAGATTCTTATGGTGTATATCGGAGAAAAGGCGAGTTTACTGCAACTGTTTTGGATTGGGTTTTCAATTGAGGATTTTAGTTCAAAGACTCGTGAAGCATATTGATAATAACTAACTATTCTGCGATTAGCTAACATGCTTGACCCTGTGGAGTGCATAAAGATAACTGATGCTAGTTTGAATCGCGTTCTTGAAGTAATACGGGATTGACTAAGGTCAATATCATGGGCGGATTTACAGTGGGGTCAACTGCCCCCACACTATTGGATTTTTTTTTTTTATTGAATTTCCAAGATTTTGCACAAGATTTTCAAAAAAAAAAAAAAAAAAATTCCTTATAGTTTTCAATTTTGCCCCTACAATTAAAATTTTGTGAAATTTGCCTGCACAACTCTACAATCTTAGTTTTTTTATCAATTCACAGAATTCTTCTTCTTCTTCTTCTCTCTCTCTCTCTCTCTCTCTCTCTCTCTCTCTCTCTCTATCTATCTATATATATCTTAATTCTTCTTTCGTCCGTATATTTATTTATTGTTATTGTTGTATTTTTCTTGGTTGCGCTTTTTTTTTTTCATAAGATTATTGAAGATATGGATTAATTGACATGCGGGAACGTCTCAGCTAGACGGACTCCTCTTAAGCGTCCTCATCATCTAATCATTCCAACATTTTATTAATGATACAATAGAACCAAAATCCAAATCAACAAAGATTCTTATAATGAGGGCTAAAAGATTCTCGCATCACACAAGGAAGCGGTATTCAACTTACGAAACAATGCTCAAGCTCAACCCAAATGTCTCGTAGTGTTTAAAGTTATATGTGTGCACCTAAATTTTATTGAATCCTCAATTTGGAAACTAAACTTTCATCTGTCTCAATTGACCAATAGTTTCAACTTGTGTAACTGAACTTTGATTTAGTTATAAATTTTACGACTCTATCCTCTGCCATCTCTCAAATTTATGAAAAATACTTTTAATTGGTAACCACAGCATAGATTTTTCATATAATTGCTACGCGGCGTACCAATTTTGTCACATCGTGTGTAAAAGTAATAATAAAAAAGAACATGCCTTTTAACCTCTTAATCTAAAGATATTGCTAAAATTTTCATTTTATCATTTTTGTCTTTAGGAACGTCACATAGTGATTACGTGAACTATCAGTTATATTGTGATTACAACTAATCATTACTTGTCATTTTGGGTACGAGATATCGTCAATGTGACAACATGATGAAATTCATAATTAAGAACTCGTTTGAAATNGGACGTCACATAGTGATTACGTGAACTATCAGTTATATTGTGATTACAACTAATCATTACTTGTCATTTTGGGTACGAGATATCGTCAATGTGACAACATGATGAAATTCATAATTAAGAACTCGTTTGAAATTAATAAGAATCTTATTCTAAAAGGTTAAATTTAAATATTAATTTTAAATATATATTTCATACGACTCACAATTACAATCACTTGTATACAATTCAATTTTATAAAAATTATAACTTCATTATCTGACAAAAAATTTCAAATCATTAAGGGTAAGGGACACAATAGAATAAATTTATTCTACATAATAATAATAATTGAACCCTGAAAAATGCCCTAAGGTGAAGCTGGAAAATATTGGCTGCGTAACATCACATCACAGGAGCAAGTCTCGCGCCACATATTCTGTTGGTGATTCTGTATGTTGAATATGCTAATTATATTCTGAAATATTAAACAACGAATGTAGAAATGAGGAAAGAAATAAAGAAATTGTCATTCGAGACAAATGTTTAACACTATGTCTTCAAGACGAATTTGTCATGCTAAGGTGCTTATGGAGTATTGACAATTATCTCCCAAGATACAACAATTTCTACTTAATGTAGAAGGTCTTCAAACGATAAGAAACAACGATCTTGAAATAGTTTTTCGTTATCTACTTTAAATATGTTTTTATGCAATAAAAACTTTGATGATGCAATGAATTTGGTGTAATACAATCAATGCATATGACATGGAATGAATTCAGACGATCAAGGGAAGTCAATTTGTAGTGGTTGAGAGGTTGTGGTTAGAGAGACATACCCTAAAATTCAACATGTTTCATGAAGAGTCACAGCCCTTCAAACTGTTCTCTAACCGCACACCACATAGCTCGAGCAAAATTTTAAATGACTTGGCCGCTCGCTGCTCGCAAAGCGACAGCTCGAGTGGTCATCTTATATGGCCCTTTTTCCTTTTTGTCAATCTAACTTTAAACATCAATTTCTCATTCATCTAAAATTGCTTATTTGAATTCAAATATACCTCGATCATCTACTCGACGAGTAGAACAAATTAGTCTATTTATACCGCGAATTGAACTTATCCGAATACATGGCTGATGTTGATACAACATTAACGTTTTATAAACATAATTCTAACAATCTGATGCAGGATGATCAGAGTCAGATGACGCGAATTGTCTAATAGCTCATTGATGGCGCTGAGATACCATGAATTGGCGGATCAGCTCAAAAATGGCAAGTAATCGACGATCTTTTTTATTTGGGCCCTTTTTTGACATGTTTCGATATTTTAGCCATAACTTTGGCTACGGTTTTCAGAATTGAGCTCATGATCCCAATTCGGAAAGCTCTTTTCGGCACGCACGTCGTGGTCACCCAACTTCGCTCGGTGTGCATCCATTTCGAGGACAAAATTGGCTGTTTTCCTTTCGGAATCACCAATTATAGTTTTTTTTTTTTTTTTGGCCTTTTTTAGTAATATTTCGTTTGCCTTTTTAACGTAGATCACGAACTCAATNCGACACGCACAGCATGGTCATCAAGCTTCACTCAATGTGCATCGTTTCGAGGGCAAAATTTGCTATTTTCCTTTCCGAATACTCAATTTTAGTTGTTTTTTTGCCTTTTTTAGTAATATTTCGTTTGCCTTTTTAACGTAGATCACAAACTCAATTTGAGCTCGATTTTTGGAATTTTATTTCTCTTATTACGTATTTTCTTTTGGTATGAATATTGAAATTTTGTTATTTTTAGTAAAATTTTGATAATTAAAATTTTCTAGCTATTTAACCCAGCTTGTGGGTTATTTTCGCATGTGGGATGAATAATAAAGATTTTCTTGTTCTCTTGACGTTTTCTTTTACGTTCTTCTCTGTTAATTATCTGTTGACTTTAGTCTGCAGAATAATCACTATTCTGTCCGGCATCACAATTCCTTACATGAATAAAAATTTTCCAAAAATGCAAATGATGATGCAAACATTAGTAGAGAATACATGTGAAAAGTTATTGCAGCAGGAGAGATAGCTTGGGCTTTGAACCTATCTTAGTGAAATAATATTGGATTTACTTAACTAATTAGTGAACATAACGTGTTGAACTATTCCGTCGTTGTTGTAAACTAAGACAACGGTACTCACACACCATCTTTCATAACAATTTTGGTTCTCATGGTTGTATTCATATTAACCCTAAATAATTCTTCGGTTTCATAAGTGTTTTACAAAATTCCAGCCTAAAAAATTCTAATAGAAGCGACCCCATTCACACTTACATAGATGATCTCATATTGAGAGTATTTTGCCATACTCCACTTAACTTATTCAAGTTATAGAAAAACGATGCAGAAATGAAGAACAAAACAAAGAAATTGTAAGTCGAGGCTAGTGTTTAACACGTCTTTTAAGACGAATTTTTCCAGCCATGTGCTTACGAAGTCTTGGCAATCATCTCCCAAGATACAATAGTTTCTCCTTATTGTAGAAGCACTTCAAATGACAATGAACAACGAACTCTTTACTTTGAATGAGTTTTTATACAACTAAAACTTTAATTATGGTATGAATTTAGACAATCAAGGAAGCCCAATTTATAGAGGTTGGAGGGTTGTGATAGTAGAGATAGGCTTAAAATTCAGTAAGTTTCACAAAGAGACGCAACCTCAGACTGCTCGCGAACTACCCACCACACCGCTCGAGCAAAAATTTCAGTAACTTGGTTACTTGTTGCCCGCCAAGCGGCCTCTCAAGCAGCCATGTTATTTGGCCATTTTTTCCCTTTTTTCAACTGGACTTTGGACATCAATTTTTCATTCACTTAAAATTGGATTTGTGGATCCAAATATACCACGATCGTCTACTCGATGAGTAAAACAAGTTAGCATAGTTATATGCGCGAATTCACTATCAAAACCTATCTGAATACTTGGTCAAAGTTGATACAAAATCAACGTTTTATAAACCCAATTCCAACATATTCCACTAACACACACACACACACACACACACACACACACAAAATCTACATAATATCTCTTCACCATGCGTCGCTATCTATTGTCTCCATCAATAATTAGCCATTTTCTTCTTCCTTGATAGGCTTATTTCTTCCTCTCCTAGAACACGTATTAGTATATATACATACATACTATGTATGCATGTTACATATATATCAAATATATTATTTGAAAAAATAATTAAATTAGATAATATGTTTGAGTGGTAAAAGTATGAAATTTATGTGAGAGGTCGACGGTTCGTATTACATTCACGCGAGTATTAAAAAATATATGATCGGGCTTTGGGGCCTTGGGCTTATTTGATTTTATTTTTTATTTTTTTGGTAAAAATAAACAGTAAATAAAAAGTTAGTCTGGATAATTACTAGATGATTTATTTAAATCATAAAATTGCAATTTTATTTTAAATAAATTGTGAATTGGAAGTTATAACTTGTGGCTAAATATACCTCTCTATTTTTCTGAAAAATACATTGAAAATCATTTTGATCTTATATTGTTGTGGTGTAATCCAAATTTCATGTTATTTGGGTTTGGTAAAATAAAATAAGTTAAGGAGTTTGGGGTTTTAAGAGTTCAAATTAATGAAGATCAAATTTCATCAAGAATTGTGAGTTTAGCTTGAAAAATGACTTGAATATTATTCAACAATATCTTGAAAGTTATAGAGCTTAGATTTCAATTGAAAGAATTGAGATCTTGATATTGTTAACACAATTACTATTGATTTTAGTAGATTTTTCTCCTCTGTCCGTGATTTTTTCCCATATTGGGTTTCCACGTAAATCTTGGTATTTATTTTCTTCTTGTTTATTTCATTATCGTTATTATCTTGCGATCTAAAATTCATAAAAAGCGGTATTAGAGAGATGTTGATTGTTCTGCATAATGACAATGAAATATGATATTCCGTTGTTGGATAGAAACATGAGATTTAACTTATGGCAAGTGAAGATGTAAGTGGTTCTAGCGCAAATGGATTTGGAGGAAGCTTTGCTTAGGTTTGATAGGATGCCTGCTACCTGGACGCATGATGAAAAGGAGCGTAGGGATCGAAAAATTCAATCACAAATTCATCTACATCTTTCAAATCAAATTCTTCAAGATATTCTAAAAGAGAGAAGTGCCACTACGTTGTGGTTGAAATTTGAGCAACTTTGCATGACAAAGAGCTTGACCAGCAACACTTGAAACAACACTTGTATTCTCACCGGATGTCTGAAGGTGCGTCATTAAATGATCACTTAACTATGTTCAAAGAAATCGTGGCTGATTTGTAAATATTGGAAGTTAAGTATGACGAGGATGACTTGGCGTTGATGTAGTTGTGTTCTCTGTCACCATTATATGTGACTTTTAGAGATACTATTCTCTATATTAGGGATACTCTCACCGTGGAATAAGTCTATGATGCGTTACTATCTAAGGAGAAGATGATGCATCTTGGTAGAGGATCTGGGAATCATGCTAAAGGTTTGATTGTGCGTAGGAGAAATCAAGATAAGAATCTTGGAAGAAATATGAGGGGCAAATCAAAATCTAGACATGCTGAGAAGACATGTTACTATTGTAAGATGAATTGACATAGTAGAGCTAATTGATATGCTTTGAAAAATAGAAATAAAGTTATTGGTGCTACTGAAAAAATGAAGCAACCGCTAATACAGCGGAGGCTGATATTGTAGAAGATGGGCAACGTGAAGAAGAGATTCTTATGATTTTTGACATGGATTCCAAACCTTGTGAGGAATTGGTTCTAAACTCAGGTTGTACTTTTCATTTGTATCCCAATAGGGACTAATTTTCAACATATGAAGGAGTTTTGAGATGTGCAATGATTATAGAAAACGTGCCATACAAAATTGTCGGAGTTGGTATAGCCAAAATCATAATGTTCGATAGGGCTATCAGGATACTTACAGATGTAAGGCATGTTCCAGAACTAAAATAGAATCTCATATCTTTGAGTACACTTGACTTAAAGGGTTATAGATATTGGTGAATCTGGAGTTTAGAAGGTGAGTCGGGTTGCTCTTGTTGTCATGAAGGGGCATAAAAGTTCTACAGAATTGTACATTTTGCATGGTTCCACGATAATCAGGGATGCAGCAGTTTCTACTTCTTCTTTGATTGATGAAGTTACAAAATTTTAGCATATGCGGCTCGGGCATATGATTGAGAATGGCATGGCGAAGTTGAATAGAATGGGACTTCTTGATAAGCAAAAGACCAGCAATAAATTTTTGTGAACATTGTGTCTTTGGGAAACAGAAAAGAGTCAAATTCGCGAAAGGAAGACACAACTAGAAGGGAACACTTGAATATATCCATTCAGATCTTTGGGGACCGGTCAGGTACCATCAAAAGGAGGCCATTATTACTTATTGACAATGATTGATGATTTCTCCAAAAAAAAAAAGTTTGGGTGTTCTTCTTAAAGTAGAAGAATGATGTGTTTGGGACCTTCAAAAAGTAGAAAACATTAGTAGAAAAGCAGACTGAAAAGCAGTTGAAACGTCTACACACATATAATGGTTTAGAGTTTTGTTCAGATGAATTCAATAGTTTCTGCAGGGCTGAAGGTATCTTGAGACACTTGACAGTGCTTGGAACTCCTCAACATAATGGTGTGACAGAATGGATTAATAGAATTTTGATGGAAAATGTTCGTTGTATGCTTTCAAATTCTGGGTTGCCAAAATTCTGATAAAACTAAGGAGCAGAATCATTCAACTCAGGTGGAGTTGGAAATTGGTTCAGAGGAACAATCAGATGTTGTAGAATTGTCTACTACAAATTAGTAAGTCCGGGGTTGACAGATAGTAATTTCTTGCCTACTTTGTCTACATCACCAACACCACAATATTCTATAGCTAAGGATAAATCTCCGCATACAGATTAGACCTCAACAAAAGTATGGGAAAGCAGATTTGGTAGCTTATGCATTAAGTGTGACTGAAGACATTGATTCGACTAAGGAGCCTGTTACATATTCAAAGGCAGTCAGTTGCAGTGATTCTAGTAGAAGGATGATTGCTATGCAGGCGGAAATGGAGTCATTAAGCAAAAATAACAATTGGGACTTAGTGAAATTACTTAGAGGTAAAAAGGTTGTTCGCTTCAAATGGGTGTTCAAAAGAAAGAAAGGCACATCAGTGGTTGAAGATGCTAGATACAATGCTAGATTAGTGGTAAAGGGCTACAGTCAGATTCCAGTTGTTGACTTTACCGATGTGTTCTTACCAATTGTGAAGCATAGTTATATCCGGACTTTACTTGAAGTGGTGGCTAAGAATGACTTGAAGCTTGAACAGATGGATGTCAAGACAGCATTATTACATGAAAAACTTAAGGAGACCATCTACATGTAACAATCAGAGGGGTTCATCTGAAAAAGAAGACTATGTGTGCTTGTTGAAGAAGTCCTTGGCTAAAGCAGTCACCGAGGTAGTGGTATAAGAGATTGATTCATTCATGACTACTCATGATTTTGGTAGATGTAATTATGATAGTTGTGTGTAATTTAGAAAGAAAAGTGGTGGATTAATTACATATTTGTTATTATATGTTGATGATATGCTCATAGCAGCCAATGATAAAATAAACTTCAGAAAAGAAGATAGTGGATCAACTACATATTTGTTATTATATGTTGATGAAATGCTCAAAGCAGTCAAAGATAAAGCAGAGGTCAGAAAAGTGAAGTTTCAACTTAGTAAGGAGTTTGATATGAAGGATTTGGGTGCAGCAAATAAGATTCTTGGCATGGAAATCTTGAAGGATAAAAAGGCTGGCAGGTTATATTTGAGTCAGAGGGGGTACATTGAGAAGGTGTTTGAAAGATTCAATATGGTGAATGCAAAAGATATTAGTACTTCCTTGGCGGCCCATTTTAAATTACCATCTAACTTATGTCCTTAGTGAGATAAAGGTATTGATTACATATCTCGGGTTCCTTATTCCAGTGCAGTTGATTCGTTGATGTATATTATGATTTGTGCAAGACCTGATTTGACACATGTAGTTAGTGCAGTTAGCAGATACATGGCAAAACCTGGCAAGGAACATTGGAAACAATGCAGTGGATCTTTAGCGAGGGGCTCTTCTAATGCTAGTTTCATTTTGGTAGAAATTTAAATAGAGTCATTGGGTATGTGGATTCAGATTATGCATGGGATCTTGATAAGAGGAGATCACTTACAATGTATGTGTTTACTCTTGGAGGCTATGCTATCAGTAGAAAGTTACTTTACAAAATACGATAGCTTTGTCTACAATAGAAGCAAAATACATGGCCATTACAGAGGCATATAAGGAGGTTATGTGGCTGAGAGGATTGATTGGTGAAATTAGTGAAGACTTGCAGGTGTCTACAATATTTTGTGATAGTAGTTTGCAATTTTCTTGACTAAGGATTAGATGTTTCATGAGATGACTAAGTACATTGATGTGAGGCATCATTTTGTGCGTGATGTGATTGCTCGTTGTGATATTGTAGTGAGCAAGGCTGATACCAAGGATAATACTGCTGATATGATGAGTTTTAGTGAAGGATAACGATTCAAACTACAATGCTTGAACTTAGTGGGTGTTTGTCATTGATTTATTCAATTGGAGCTTGTTTGGAAGAGGATGAATGGTGTTTACTTGGAAATGTGTCTTGAATTCCTTGTGATGGAATTTGTTTCAAGGTGGAGATTTAGAGCTTATGTGTCTTCCATTATTGGGAAAAGAATTGAGCTTTGAATAGTATTTTTTGGAGAATGTGTAGTTGAAATTTAAAATAACTTTATTATTTGTGTGTAGAATATTTTATTGGGTGAATGTATGGTTGAGAATCTTGCTGTAACAAAAGGAGTTTTAGATTAATAGTAGAGAAACGGTGGCTTATTGTGGTGTAATCCAAATTCCATATTATTTGGGTTTGGTAGAAAAAAAAGTCTAAGGAGTTTAGAGTTTTAAGAGTCTAAATTAATGAAGATCAAATTTCATCAATGATTGAGAGTTTGGCTTGGAAAATGACTTTTTCGCCATCTAGAACTCCAACAAAGAGATATATATATTATATATATATATATATATATATATATATATATATTCCACATTGGATCTTCACACATGATTTAAGTTGTTGTAAAACTCTCAATATAAGCTTAGATTTCAATTAAGAGAATTGGGATCTTGATATTGTAAATACAATTAGTATTTATTTTAATGGATTTTTCTCATCTGCCCGTGGTTTTTTCCCATTTTGGGTTTCCACGTAAATTTTGGTGATTATTTTTTCTTGCTTATTTCATTATCGTCATTATCGTCATTATCTTGCGATCTAAAATTCATAACATATATACTTTTTATTAAAAAAAAAAAAGACAATTTTATTTTACATATATTGTGTTCTAGATTAAAACGTAAGGGTTCTAAAAATCATTTGTGATTGCTGCACATGTGATTTGATCGTTCTATCATAAGAGTATTGTCCAAAGAGGTTGCAACAATTAGCGGTGAACGATTTCACTTAAAGACATCGTGTTGTCACAAGTCTAGATCGATAACTTTTCTTTTTCTGCATTCTATTGTTCTGCAATAGTTCCTGCAACTAATTTTTCTCCAACAATCTAAATGAAATTTTTATAAGTAGTTTCCGTATATGCTGTGGATACTCGTATTCCTAAAATGTGAGTTGTTTGATAAAAAAATTTAATAGATGGTAAATGAAGTTACGATTTTATTTCAAAACTCTTAAAGTGGTTGATGTCATTGAATCGAAAAATTTCGTTACCATAATTTCCTGATAAACATACTGATAAGGAAATAGAAGATTTATCTAGTTGATGTAGGACAATTGGCGTTAGAGTTTGAAGAAGAGTTGGATCGAAAATTGGCAAAACGAGCTGTCTCGAAGAAACGATCATAACTTTTTGCACAAGTGTCAGAATGACTATTATAATATGTTTTCGGAAACGTCTCACAGCGCTCTACAACGTCCCTTCAAATTCGCAGTTTAATGCAGTCTACCGAGTCATTTAAGTTTTCGCATTTTTATTGTTTTAATTAAGTGGATGTCTATTTTGGTCTTTTGCTTAAATTAGGGTTTTGGAGACTATTTAAAGACTCCCNTTTTCGGAGACTATTTAAAGACTCCCTATTTTCTTGAATAAGACAATTCCCTTTTTTGAGATTATTTTCGTGAGAACTATATTATTTTTCCTTGCCAGGGATTACGCTAGTAAATCCTAGAACTTCCGTTATGCGTCACTAGTTGAGAGCATAAGGATTTTATGTGCAAAAATTATATTTTGAAGTGTTTGTCTTTATATTTATATGTTGTTTACTAAACTTGTAAATCTACAAAGGAATTATGAAATTCGTTAGAAAATAAGTATGCTAATGAAGAAGCTGAAACTTAGATATCTGTTGTGGGAAAATTTCTTGATTTTAAAAGGGATGATATTAGGACTGTATTAGTCAAGTTAAAGAACTACAAATTGAAATTCATGAAATTACTGCTAAAGGGCATAAAATGTGTGAGGATTTTCAAGTGTATGCTATTATTGAAAAAATGTCCCCTTCTTAAAAATAATATAAATAAAGTTTGAAGTATAAGAAAAATGAAATGTCTTTAGAGGATGCGCTCATCAAATTTAAAATTGAGGAAGATAATAGGATGGTAGAACGTGAGCGACCAAATTTGGGTGCAACCTAATCTTATTAAAGGAAATTCTGGTGGTAAGATTTTGTTGGGAATTTTATAGAGTAGGAACTTTAAGGACAGAAACAAGGAAAAGAACTTCTTAGGGAAGAACAATCGGTCTAAACCCCATTTTAAAAATAAAACTATTGGTGATTGTTTTGTTTGTGAGAACGAAGTCATTTCGTAAAGGATTGCAGAAATAAGAAAGGAAAATTAAGCTGTGAAAATCAGACACTTGTAGTAGAGGCTGGGAGCTTCTCTATGATGGTTAAAATAATTTAATCTAATAAGCGACGTTACAAATTGATGGGTAAATTCTGGAGCTACCAATAATGTGTTGTACGAGAGATGTATTTTCTTCATTCACTCATGTTAGTGATGGAGAATGTGTGTTCATGAGGAATGCTTCTTCCTTCAAGTCTATCGACTTTGTTCATGGTCAGTAGGGACTTTTGTTCAAAGGCTATCAACTTTGTATTCACCTATCTTCGCTACGAGAATATTTAATTCAAGAACTACATGCTGAAGGACTAAGCTCCTCATTGATCAAGATAAAACAATTAGCTTAGTAGAGGTGCGATTCTTTTGGCCTCAACTCAAGCGGGACGTTGGTCAATTTGTTCAAAGCTGCCCTACATGTCAACAGGCTAAAGGCCAAAATATACCTTTACCTAGTTTAGAGACTTTTTGACAGATTTGACCATGGAATTTGTTCTTGGACTCCCCTGAACTCAACGTGGATACGATTCGATTTTTGTCATAGTTGATCGGTTGTCAAAGATAGTTCACTTTATTCCCTACAAGTAGAAGTTAATGTCTCTCACGTAGATTATTTACTTTTCAAAGAGGTGGTTTATCTTCATGGTATTCTTAATTCTATTACTTTCTATAGAATTGTCATTTTTCGATGATACTTCGGAATAAATTTGATACTTCCTTTAGATATAGCAATCCTAGTCATTCACAAGCTGATGACCAAATTGAAGTAGCTAATCACACACTTGGTAACATGATTCGATGTGTTTATGGTGATAAGCATAAACAGTGGAGGTGCAACTTTACCACAAATTGAATTTGCTTTCAATAATATGTCTAACTGTTCAACTAAACGAGTGTATGCAAGCGCCTCGACACCAGGG
>CAIGRN010021096.1:0-18972 GCA_903798345.1 Fraxinus anomala
GTATGCACATCCAGATTTTCATCCCCGTATCTATTTGCAATTGATCTCTCCCTAGCCATTGAATACAATGGAACTGCAAACTATGGTGGCAAAGCGGAATTACCCATATTTCCCAAACTCGACAGAGTAGTATTCTCCAAAATATACCCAAATTCAACTCCTTATGGTACTGTACCAAACTGTATATCCGCCACGGTACCAAACATGTGCTCATGTTTCTTCACTAATTCTGCCCAACCTTGCAAGATGTATAACTGGGACTTTTTCCGCCCCTCCAAAACAACACGGATACCCTTCCAAACCTTTAAGACTCCACATGTACCAGAGAACATGAACCCTATCGATTCCATGGTACTCAGCGAGATGATGTTCTTCTTCAAGTCTAGAACATGTCGAACCTGGCCAAATATTTTGGTTGTTCCATCCACCAACTTCAATCTGACTATTCCAATACCAACTATCCGACAAGATTCATTGTTTCTCATGATAACAACACCTGGCATTACCATTTTATATGATTCAAACAAATTCCTATTGAGACTTATATGAAACAAACCAACTGTATCCAAAATCCACTCCTCGTCAAACTTGAATTCCACGTCAGAAATCATCAAAAGATCTTCATCACTTACAAAATTCTATATGATGTCTACTTCACCTAAAGTCTCTGATTGTCTCCCACGATTTGCAGTTGAATTACCCTTACCATGCAACTTCTCGCAATCCCACTTGATGTGTCTTTTCTTCTTGCAGTAAAAACATACCCTATTACTGAAATCCACCCTCGATTTGTCCCTTTGCTGATCACCACAAACCACAAGATCTTCATCATCTCTAGAACCAGCTCTAACCAGATGCTTCATCTTCTCCTTTGAGAACAAGACATCATACATGTCTTCAATGGTGAGTGTGTCACGACTATATAGAATATGTCCCTAAACGACGAAAACGAACCAGCTAGTGAGCACAAAAGGATTAAAGCCAAGTCTTCTTCATCATATTTTACCTCTAACGTCTCCAGATCAGCGACAATCTCCTTAAACATGACCAGATGATCTTCCAATGAAAAGCCTACTATTTATAAGAGATATGTCCAAATCCTAGATTTAACCTAAATTATGAAAACTAGGTTAAAAATTGCGTAAAATCGAAAATTAAGAAAACAGATCCGCGGCCCATCGCTCGAGCAAATCTCGAACGAGAAGCGGGCGAGAGCCTGTCGCTCGAGCGATAGCTCAGCGATAGGCGGGCGGAGGCTTCATGTTCGAATTTTGCTCCTCGAAGCTCGAGCGTCCATCCAGCGCCATCAATCCGCATTTTTTCCTTCTTGGACCCTATTTTGACATCTTCAAGCCAAATACTCCACAATACAAAACCCTATACCCAATTTGGACTAAATTTGGGTCATAAAACCCAACAAATCCTATTAGTGCACAAATCTCTAACTAATTGATGAACATTTCATCCAAATCAACAAAACCCTAACATTTAAAATTTTGAAAAAAAAAATTAGGGAAACATGGAAAAATTGATTCGATGATATGATTGTTTATAATGATCCTCCACTTAACGTATGTCGTGGATGTGCCAAAGTGATGTGATTCATTTGAATTTTTGAAAATGGAGAAATAAGATTTAGGTTGAAAGATATTTTTTAAAAATCTAGCTTCATGTCATGGATAACCCAAATCATGTAATAACAAGAACAAACATTTGATCACTCATATCTGTATAATTCATGAACAATGAAATTTTCTCACACAACTTATTTTAAACTTATGTGAACTATGGCTCACGTGTGAAAAGTGTGTCTAATATCTTGTGAGAATGACTCAACTTTAATTTTGTGAGAATGACATGCATAAGAAAATCATTGGTGAATGAATATTTTTCTCAAATAATGAAAGTCAAATTCAGTGTTAATAGGACCTATTAAACAAACATAGCTCATATTTAATTTTTATATAACTTTTTCTCCTCTATCTGTGAGCATATATTTTTTTCATTTTTTACTCTCATTTTTTCACATCATATGTGCAGTCTATTCTACATTAATTTTTCTAAATGACCCTTATAGCGAGATTTAGACCGATAACTCCCAGATCAGATAACTATAGAGCACCAAGTTTTTGATATCCTAGCAAGCTTACTCACTCGAGTCATAAAAGTTACAAAGAGAAGTATAAGATGTATAATTTTCTCTATTAACATATGATTCAAATCTTTTGAAACGCATTATATTTTCTTTATGAGGAATATACTAGAGCTTAAGTCATCTAGTTAAATGTCAATTCATATTCAAGGTTATCCCACCACACCAATGACCATCATGCCAAATCTCACACACGCGGTTAAGACTCACTTACAAGAGTTTAGTGTGTGCAATGCAATGATATACATGAAGAAATATATACCATGTACTCCAAAAAAGTTCTAAAATAAGTCAATGAAAATTTTATTTATCGTTCATTCACTTTACTTGTACTCGATCACAAGATAACACGTTCAATCCCTTCAAAGTGTTACATCATCAAAAACCCTTTTCTTATTTATTAAAATAAGATAAACGAAAAAATTGAGATAAAAAGATTTAGAGTGCATGCTTGAATATGTAGACACCATGAACTTGCAAATCCATCTACCTAATGACCTCCTCAAGGAGGTACATGAATACTATTATCTTTAAGAGCAACGTGAGCAACTGAAATTCAATTCATCATTTTAACCTAAGAATTCATTCTTTTTAACCCAAACATTTGAGGTTGTCTTTCTCAAATAAGTCATCATTTTAGTCAAGTGACTAACTTGATTAGTTAGAAACCTAACTTGATTAGTGACGTCCTGCTTATTGTTCCTAACCAAGAGGTTGTGGTACCTATGTCTTGTGTGACCTAACTCACCGCAGTTGAAGCATGTAGGAATGAACCTAGGTGCACTCAATTTCGGACTTTAGGTTGAGTAACCATATGTTATAAAGATGATCTCTATCCTATGAAATCCTTCTTCTTAGGTTCAGTGACTCCTAAACTCTTGGTCTTGATAGAGGCAAGTACAAACGTAGTTTTAGAAGATGTAACAGTGTGAGAACTTTTTTCAAAGACCTAAATCTCCACTACTTCCAGCTATTTTGTTCAATACTAAGATGTTATCAATATTTTTAGATGCACTAGAAAAAGAGAAAAGTTGTGCATTTGATTTCTCAAGTTCACGTAGAAGAGTCTTAACCTTATTTACTATGAACTCCTTCTCAACTTTCAAATCACTCAAACAACTAGTCGACTTTTCAAGTTTGACCACTAGTCTCTCCTTCTATAATTCAAGATTATGCAGTTTCTTGGAGGCAAACCTATTTAGCTTTTCGAATTTAAGACTTTTCTCAAACAACTGGTCATAAACCTCTTGGATATCACCTTCATCTTTTGATTCTTCCAATGAAAAGTCATATTGCTCTGTGTCCTCAACTTTCTCATCGTCCTCCATAGGTTCACTCTTGACTACAAAAGTAAAAGCCTTATAATTCAAATCGTCTTCAGAATTGAAATCTCACTTTGATCCTTAGAGCTAGGGTTTTTTTATAACTTGGGCACTCAGCCTTAATATGTCCAAACCTTTGATACTTGTGACACCTAACAAATTGAGACATCTTCTTGGCATCCCTAGTTTCATTATTCACTCTTTTTTATGATTCATGTATTTACTAGAGTCACCCTTAACTTCTTAGAAAGTCTCTTATTGTTCCAAAATAATTTCTTGAATTTCTTACCAATAACCAACCTCCTGATCTTTTAGAGTGTCATTACCAATCTTATCACTAGTCTCTTCCTTAACAAAGTTGAGGGCTAAAGACCTTTTTTCTTAGACTGGGATAGACTATGCTCTCTTAGGTTTGGACAGGTCTTACAAGTTTTTCTATCTTAACTAGATCAAAGTCTTTGCTTTCATACTGTAGGCCAGGTGGCCATTACTTTGTACTGATCATGTGGATACTGTAAACAAAGACTTCATTATTTCCAATAATTTTGGCACATCTTAAACTACTTTTAGCAACACTCCAACAATCATATTATCGAATTAAAAATCTTATGGGCATTAGGCCCTCTTGACAGCCTACAGTATGAAAAAATATATTATTATAAAAAATAATAATATTATATGCATGTGTGGACGTTGATTAGAGTAAATCATAAACAAATTGTACCATCATTAGAATATTGACATTCCAGCTAAATATGAGATCTCGAAATCATATTAGATAACTTTTTATAATTTTATATAGGTATCAAGATTTTATTAAGAATCTTTATCTTTTAGCCTTAGGAACTAATGAATTTATGAGACATATTCAGGATAAGTAGTTTGCTTAAACAGTGAAAATTATTCGTGGATTACATAGTTCTTAAAGAATGAAAATCTAAGGTACTGAATTGTAAATCATAATTTTAGATAATTCAATCGTAATCAATTTAAATGAGTTAAGATGAAATTATGACAGTACAATCACTATATAACATGGTTAAGCGGTTAAAGAAATATTGTATTGTTTTTCGTTTGGGAGTTGAGTGTTTGGCTATTAATAAAAGACATGATGTTAAAGATTCAGTAATAGAAATAAACATGTTGAGATAGAGAGATAGTATACTAAAATAAATAACATAAATTAATAAAAATATAAGTCCATTCATACGCTTTGACAAGATGAAAATAACCTACTAGAAAGACAAAAAAAGTGATTGAGGCATATTTGCAGCGACTTAAAAAAATCTTGTCCAAGTGATTCAATTACAGTAGAATATATAAAAGGAAGGAAGACAGCCAAAATTAACATGGCGTGGCGTGGAAGAATTTCTTTTAATTTTAATATTTAAAAATAAATAAATTATTAACCCATCGCTTACCTATTTGTAGATTGCATCTAAAATATAAACAAAAAATATTTATGTTGATAGTGTGTTGGCAAGTAGTGATAGATAGAACGAAGTGTCAAAAATGTGTAATTATAATTAATATTATTTATTAAAAATAGGAATTAATTTTTTATGTTAATAAAATGTTTGGTCATTGAAATAATTGAGATATTTTTAATTTATGCACACGTATTTTCCTTTTTTGTTTATATATTGGTGGGAAGAAATAGAAGAAATCCAACTTAAAATAAACGGTTTGATGATGCATTAAATTTAAAACACAGCAAATCACTTAGAAAACTGCTCAAGTACGAGTTCCACGAGGCCCAACCTATTAATTCAGTAGAAGTGACAAGCAAGTTATTTCGCGAACATTTAATAGAAAGAGCCATTAATAAAGAAATTGAGCTCCATTTTGCACTTTACTTTCAGTGTCGAAGTAAAATTATAATTTTGTTAGTAATTGTTTGTCTATGATTTTTATAGTCAACTTCAAATTTATTAATAATTATATAAAACTAATTGTTTTTTTAACTAAAGAAAGGAAATGAGGTCGAAGAAAAATATAGAATGATGGCATCCTCAATTGTAATAGAATAAACAAGCACAAAAAAACTTTCAGGGCACAACTATCATCATACCAATGACCACAGAGTTATTAAAAATATTTTATAACTGAGGTTACGCATATATAGTATATAAATTAGGTTTAAGTTGTAGTATTTGATTTATAAGAAGATTAAGGGAGAAAGATATAAATTATTTGTACAGCTATCTAAACATGTTGTGGTCCTTGCATGAAAAGGAGAATCAAAATGTATACTCTCCATAACGACATATACAGTGATGGTTATGATTAAATTCTCTGCAAATATTTTTTAGGGGCTTGGGTGGGTTGATGATGTTGAGTTGTGTGCCTATATAGAATATTTTGGTATGATAAAAAAATACTATATAATAAATAAATTGTGATCTTATTTATTTATTGCATTTATTTATTATTGAGCATGCGACTTAAAGTTTCTTGTGATCACTTCTAATAATATAAGTTGGATACTTGCGTTAAAAAGTACAATGTGACACAACTTATATTTTGATCATAAATAATTTGTTCACTACCAATGTATAAGGGCGACACCTTGTATTGAAAGGTTTTAGTGTTGAACTGATTCATTATTCGGGTTTGTGATTTATCCTTATTATAGAAATAGTTAAAGGTGACACTAGTACACTTGGAGTGTATTGAACAGACCACGTATCGAATTTACTTTTATAGCATGACCATATGGAGAATTAAATTCCACTTGATCGCCGTGCATTTCATCTAATCCCTTGACATACATACCCTTTAGACATGTTTGGTCATAAAAGTAGGAAGGCTCATTTGAAAGCATTCTTACATTATATAACATCAGCATGAAATCCAGAGCGCCTATAAAATTTTCATAGTCCGACTATAATTGTACACTTCGAACATGGCAGAGAGTCTGGGTGCAACCATTTATCAAGTAGACTTAGTTTGACATAGTATTAATTTTTTTTTTTTTTTTGGTATGCTTTCAGAGTTCATTATGGACTATCACTTACACATGATGAATATACCATTAATTGAGTTGATGATAGAGTTGTAATGTGGAAAGTGGTCTTAAGGGTACAATGGCGATACTCGTACATCATTTTGTGGCTCTTCTAGTTCTAAGCTACAAAGGCATATTTGGAAAGAAGAGGAAGAAAACTAACAAGAAGCACAAAAACAACCAAAGACCAAAAGTAGATGGAAAGCCTTGAGGTGAGTGGTCCAACTGCGGTCGAGGACATTGGAGAAAGACTGTATAGATGCACTAGCTATAAGCAAAGTGTGGGCGTGCGGGCGCGTGGATGAGGTTTTTCATTACTGAGTATTGTTAGTGGTTGATATACAAATTCCTGAATTGTAGATTTTGGAACCACTAATCATATGTGCATGTCGATGCGGGTGCTTCAGGAAAGTAGAAAACTCGGTAAAAGCCTGTTTAAAATCATCGTCGGCATAAGAGCAATAGTTTTGGTAAAAGTATATGAGTATTTTGTTTTATTTCAATTGTGGTAGACGTTTCATTTTTACTGACTATTATTATGTCTTGCGAATGAAGCAAAAACTTGGTTTCTATTTTTCGATTAATAAGATAAGGTTATTCTATAAAATCAGCGTATGATACACTTGGCATTTTAATGAATAAAGTTCACGTTTGTGCTGAACATTTGAATAATGGTCTTTATATTTTAAACTATTCCACATATAAAATAAAAAGGTTACTTCTATAAACCTTAAAAGGTCACACTATACTAGTGATATATATATATGATGTCTTGGATAAATCTATCTTAACAGAATACAAAGACTAGCTAGAGATTGTCCTCTAAACTCACTTAAGATCGAACCATTGTTAGTGTGATTCTTTTTTGAAAGGCAATAAGACCAAAATATTCCTTTATTGACAAAAAGAGATAGAGTCAAAGATGTATTGGAACTAGTTCATTCTGATATATGTGGACCTGCTAATACACTTGAGAGAGTAAACTATAAGTATTTCTTTGCAGATGATTACTCCAAATTCAAATACATTTACCTAATGGCTTGAAATTCAAATACTTTTGAGAAATCAAAAGAGTATTAGACTAAGGTCGAGAAACATTTTGGTAAGAGTATTAAGACATTTCGATCTGATCAAGGCGGCGAATACCTCTCGGGAGAATTCAGGGACAACTTGACAAAAAATTGTATTGTTTCTTAATTGAATACATCTAGTACACCCCCAACAGAATGTCGTTTCAGAGAGAAGAAACATGACATTATTAGATATGGTTAGACCAATGAAGAGTTTCACAACTCTAAATATATAATTTTGGGATATACACTGAAAACAGTTGGATATATTATTAACTTAGTTCCATCTAAATTTGTTGTCAAAACTCTCCTGAAATTTTGGAATGGATTCAAGTCATGCTTGCATTACATCCAAAATTTGGAGGTCCAGCTCACGTACTGAAAGGGAATGTAGAAACGTTGGAGTCTAGGTCAGAAATGTGCCTATTTGTGGGATACCCTAAAAATACCGAGGGATAATTTTTCATAGTCCTCTAGATAGGAAGGTATTTGTTAATACAAATGCAACCTTCCTAGAGGATGAGTATATTAATGATCGTCAGTTCGAGAATAAGGTTGTGTTGGAAGAAATAAGTGGGAGCAATTCCATTTCATCAATTCCTAGAACACAACCTGAGGCAAACATCCCATGGTAGCAAAATATACCTGGAAAACTTGATCTGAGTGGGAGAGATGAGTTGTGATCTAATCTAATAGATCAATAGCACGTCGAAGATAATGAGGAGATAATGGTGTCACCTAATGGTAATGTCGTATTGATGAAAATATTAAGTTCCAAATGACGCCACGGTCCAAGATCAATTGCCCGTTAGACAAATCGGATGATTATCAGTTCACCTTCAAGGTAGTTGTTGAGTGGAGAGACGAATTTGGTGATCTCAATGATACAGGTTGATAATCTAACTTCATATAAGGAGGTTATGAATGATGTGGATGTAGCGATATATTTATGGATCGAAGCAGACATCGAAATCTTGGAATAGGGGATTCCAAAAAGTGATAAGAAATACGGTTTTAATCAGAACTTTGATGAACCATGTGTTTATAAATAGATACAAGACAAAATTGTATTTTTCCCTGTGCTTGTGTAGATGATATTCTACTTATTAAAAATAATATATGTGTGTTATCATTTACGAAAGTGTGATTGGCTCAAAAATTTCATATGAAGGACTTAGTAAAGCCAGCTATGTTCTAGTTTCAGATCATGATAGCTTTGTCCCAAGTCTCATATGTTGACAAGATACTTGTCAGATTTGCTATGCAAGATTTTACCCTTTAAGCATCAAATTCAACTCTCTAATGATCAGTCCCCTAAGCCTCCTAAAGAGATTGAGTACATGAGTATGATACCTTATACGTGACAGCGGGTAGTCTCATGTATGCTATGTTGTGCAATAAACTTGACATTTGTCATATTATTGGTGTGGTGAGTAGAGATCCATTTAGCCCTAGGATCAAACCATTGAATGGCAGTAAAGCATATCTTTTAGTACCTCAGAAGAACACGGAATTATGTGCTCCTCGCCATATCTTGTTTCCGATAAGTTAAAAGGATTCGGACTTCCAGAGTGATGAAGATTATAGCATGTCTACATCAGTACCGTTGTTTATACTTGATGGTAGGGCTATTATTTGAAGAAATATCAAGCAATTATGCATTGCTGATTCCATCATTGATGTCAAGTATTTGGCAGCTTGTGAAGCTACTAAATTGGTTGTATGACTTAGAAAATCCTAACGGACATCGGGGTCGTGCCTGCATTTGCACAGCCCCTTACACTGTATTGTAATAATGGTAGAACTATGGCGATGTTAAAGAACCAAAAGTCATATGCGAGGTAAATACATTAAACAAAAATATCATCTGTAAGACATGAGATTGCAAGACATGATACATATACAATAGGGCAAGTGGGAGAGTTGTTGGGTTGTGTGCCCACATATTATATTTTACTATGATAAAATAATAATTTATAATAAATAAATTGTAATTTTATCTATTTATTGCATTTATTTAGTATTGAGCATGCGAAGTAAAATGTCTTATGATCATTTGTGATGATATAAGTTGGGAACTTGCGCTGAGAAATACAGTGTGACACAACTTATATTTTAATAAATAAAAAATTTGTTCACAATCAATTTATAAGAATTGGTACCTTGTACTGGAAGGTTATGGTATTGACCAATTCACTATTTGAGGTTGTAATTTGTCCTTATCACAGAAATATTTAAAGATGACATTAGTACACTTTGAGTGTATTGAACGGACCACATGTCAAGCTTAATTCTATAGCATAACCATGTGAAAATTTAAATTTCACTTGCCGTTCATTTTAGCTAAATTCCTTAACATAGTTATATATATCTTTTCGTGATTTTAATTATTACTTTATTCACCAGTCTATGAGATTAATTTGATTGATCAAATATTTCAGTGAGTTGAGAATGAGCAAAGTGAATAACATGAATTCGTGTCGGAAACCGTCGCCCTGGAAAATGAGTACAGTGACTACTTAAATATTTTCTGTTGAACTGTTAAAATCTGAACTCAGTGTTTAGGGATAGCTAAATTTTGACATCTGTGATTAGTTCACAGGATCATTGAAGAAAATGGTAGTTAAGTTAGTGAGAATAATTAGAGGGGCAAAACGATCATTCATGCTCGTACATAATTATCAAATTTCGGACGGGGATAAAATGCATATACGACATGTCAGAGGAAAGTATTACAGATTTATTGACTTATGTGATGTTATTTATATTCTGAGAGTGCAATATTTTGCTTTTAGTGGAAAAAACAAATGCTAATAATTAGATTTGGTGGCCTAAGGTCGACTAAACATGATCTAATTATTGGAGTTTGGAAAGTATATGTTCAATGAGATTCATGTGGTAACTTTATAAAGTATTTGAACTTAATTATAATTATAAAAAAAGGTTTGGACTTAATTTTAATTAAAATAAAAATTGTACTTAGTTGTAATTGCTATAAAAGTTGCAAATTTAATTATAATTGTGATTGAAGTCATTAGACTACACATGTTATTAAATATAAACTCATTGGATGTGGACTTTAATTAAAAGTCCTATTTGGATTTTAATTAAAACTTCTAATTAAAAGCGGAATTATTATTGTACATGGATTAGAACATCTTTATCTCGATAAATAAAGACTAGATGGATATAAAAATCCCAGAACAAACATAATACTTAATTCCATAGTATTTAAATTGGAAAAAGGGAAATTTTATTTTTTTCTAATTGTACAGTCCAAAAATCAGTATCTCAATTTAATTAAAAGAATGTATCGACCCACTAGTGTATTCTTAACTTTGGAGAATACCATAAAAGATTTGGAGGTTTGGAACATTAAGTTCTTGGAACTAAAACAATTGAGAGCTCGTGATCTAAAAAATTGGAAGTTCGTAATTCAAAATTAATTCAAGAACTAATCATTGAATTTAGGTAAATATTCCAATCTTTTATTCTTGATATACCATACATGTGAATATCTAGAGGATTTTCTTTCTTGAATTAAAGAAATTTTTAATTTCTGAGTAATTGTGCTTCCGCATTCTAACAGGCACTACTATCTAGAGTCTAGACCTTCCAAACGTTTTCAAGTATTATCCAATACTTAACGACTAACATATTTAGCGACAAGCATTTCTCCATCTTTTTTTCTTTATCTTCTTATCAAATACAAAACACATTAACTAAACTTATGGTCAGCCATAGAATTTTTTAACTACCATATTCAATTGATTACTACATCTAATAAAAAGATACTTGTAAATTTACAATTGGACATACAATTTTTTAACTACTCTATTTAGTTCATTACAATATATATTAAAAAGATACTTGTGCCCAAAAATATTATGTTAGGTCCAAATTGTAATTGGCTAATTCCATGTTCAAAATCATAGTTATTGAGTTGTAATTAAAATCATAGATTCAAGGGTTGGTAGTATGTGTTTTAAAGAAGTCAAAGATGGAACAAGGAAAAGAAATCGTCGTAAAACCACGCGCTGGCCGTTTAAGGAACGCTCAAGTAAAAAACGCAGTGAAGGTACCGCTCACTAACTGCATCTTGGACGCTCGAGCAGTGGTATCATCTGGTAGAAATCTGTTCGTGATTTTTAGCCTATTATACAGTCGTGTTCAATCTCAAATACTTCATATTATAAATACCAAAGCATTGGTCCATCCCAAAAGGGTGTTGAACCTATTTTCATTGAAGAGAATATCCTATTGAAGATCAAACATTGATTTCAATATTCTTATGTTCAACAAAAGATCAAAGCACAAAAGATCAAAAGATCAAACACTAAAAACCATCAACTTCACCAATAAGTCTTTAGAGTTCTGAAGTTGGGAAGAGATAGCTAGAGTTCCAATTGTTCCAGAACGAGTTCATTCTTGGTGATCCACATAGAAGTAAAAGAAGTCTAAAGTTGCTGGAAAGTACAGGTTGAACAATTGAAGAGGTTCTTCGGTGATTTACAAGTTGAGTGGTCAGAGCCTATTAAGGTTTAGTTGTGTTTGGACCAAATGTAAGTTATATTTTCTAGTGGATCTATTTGACAAGGATTATCCAAAGGTTTTTTATCCATGTGAACAGTTCTTCAAGTGGTTTTCCTTCAGTACCAAATTTGGTATTCTTTATTTTTATGCTTTTGGTTTATATTGCATTATTGACACTAAAGTTTAAATTGATATTAATAATCATCTAAAAATAATAAATAAGTGACTTGCTATTTTTTATTGGTTGATTATTTTAATTCCACATTATACACCTCTAAGTATTGTTGGGTCTAAACGTCAAACTTCTTATTTCAATTGGTATCAGAACTTAATATCGATCTGTGACCCTATTTTATTTAGATGAGTTAATCACTTTTCATTCCTTCTTATTTTGACGATAGTAATTATGCCTATTAGAAGGTTAGAAGAAAGCATTTTTAAAGTCAATGGATGAGCAGGTTTAGGTTAGTGTAGAAAGAGGTTAAACTTCCCTATTTACATCTGTTGCTGGTGTTGTTACATCTATCGATATCTCTATTTGGACTAAGGATGATTCAATTGAGTGTAGCACGAATAGAAGATGTGTCCATGTCATCTTTTATGTATATTTTTCTCACGAAAATTTTAAGCGTATGTCTATTTGTAGAACTTCGAAAGAAGCTTAGGATATTCTAGAAACCATACATGAGGGAACAAAGATCGTGAAAAACTCTAAGTTTCAAATGTTAACCACTATGTTTGAAGAAATTAGGATGAACGATGATGAATTCTTCAATGAGTTCTATGCAAAATTAAATGATACAGTGAACTCTAGTTTCAACATAGGTGAGTGAATCCGTGAGGCTAAGATTGTGAGAAATCTAATGAGATCACTATCTAAAAGATTTAGTCCTAAGGTCACAGTTATTGAGGAAACCAAAGACCTAAATGCTATTAAGATAGAAAAACTTGTAGGATTTCTCCAAACATATGAACTTAGCCTACCCCAGTGTAAGAAAAACAAGTCTTAGCCCTAAACACTGTTAAGAAAGATACTATAGTGATCAGACTGATGATGACTACCTAAAGGATGAGGAGTTTTCCTATCTTGCTAGCAAGTTTAAAAAATTCTTTAGGAATAATAGGAGACTTCCTAATAAGTTTAAAGGTGACTCAAGTAAAAACAATGACGATAAAAGAGAGAAGAGAGATACTAGGAATGCCTGGAAGAGATCTCAATTTGTAAGGTGCCATGAGTGCTAGGGTTCTCGACATGTTAAATTTGAGTGCCCAACTTATAAGAAAACCTTAGGTAAAGCTATGAATGCTACTCTCACTAATGAAGAGTCTAGCTCCGATAATCAGAGTGAGAAGTCCAATCCTGATGAGGAGGGAATAGATGGCGTTGACTTATGTGGTTAAGAGTGAACCTGTAGAAGGGAGTGAGACACTCGAGGACAAATGAGAGTTTAATTATTAAACTTGAGAAGTCAGCCAAAAGACTGAATGAGTTGAGGGTTGGGAAAGAGTCCTTAGATATTAAGGTTAAATCTCTTACGAGTAATCTCGAGAAATTTAGTGCCCAACTTCAATCTTTTTCTAGTAGTTTAAGAAGCTTGACAGTATTTTAGAACTGAAAAAACCTGCTGATAATTGGGGAGGTTTAAGCTTTGAAGAAAAATGTTCTCATACAGCTATCCCATCTAAAACCAAGTTTGTCCTTGCCTTTGACAAGACTAAGAGTGTAGGATCCCATGGACCTAGGTCATTTGTACAACGTAGGTTCCCTCAACCTAAGGTTCAAAACTTGAAACCTAGAATTTTTCATAGGTTCATTCTCACTTATCACCATTGTGATGAGTTATGTCATATTAGACTTAGATTCCATAAATCCTTGGTTAGGAACAACAAATAAGATTTCACTACTCATGTTAGATTCTTCACTAATATGACGAGTTATTTGACTAAGATTACGTCTTCTTTTAAGAAGATCTGGTTCAAAAAGAGTGAACTCTCTTGTTAAAGTGATGTTATAAATTGCAAGGTTGCTTGTGTTACCCTTAAAGGTAAGAGCACTTGTATTCCTCATTGAGTAGGTCTTTTGGTGCATGTTTTGCAAATACATGAAATCTACATATTTCTTTTTCTATTATTATGTCATTTTTTCATTATCCTTTTAAAAAAAAGGATTTTTGATGCTATAACTATTTAAAGTATATCATTGAACATTTTATTTTGTGATCAAGTACTAGCCAGCTGCCAAATTAATGGAGGGAGTAAATAATGTTTTTATTAACTTTGTTTAGAACTTATTTGGAGTACTTGGTATAGGTTTCTTCATATATCATCTACACTACATACGTTAACCTTTTATGAGTGAGTCTTGACCATATGTGTGAGATCTGGGATGATGATCATTGGTGTGATGAGATGACCTTGAATATGGATTGACATTTAACTAATTGACATAAGTTCTTGTGTACTCCCAAAAAGAATAAAGATATAAATTTCATAGAAAAATTGTGAGACATTTTATACTTTCCTTCATAGCATTTATAACTCGAGTAATTAAAGCCCGTTAAGTATATTAAAACTTGGTTTCCTATAGTCATCTGATTTGAGAGTTAATGGCCTAAAGCTCCGCACAATGGTACACACACACACACACACACACACACACACAAGAGACAATAGGAGACTAATGGTACTTTACAAGAGACTAATGGTACTTTACACATGTGGGTTGCTTATACAATTTATTCGATAGATGTTTAAAATGAGTTATGTGGAAAATATTTATTGTTTATGAATTATACATGTATAAGCAAGTAAAGAAATGTTCAAGTTGTCATGTGATTTAAGAGTAATTATGCATACTGAAAGGTTAGAATGAGAGCCTTTCTTAAGTCTTTGGATGAGCGGGTTTGGGTTAGTATATAGAAAATGTTGATTGTCCCAACTACATCCGTTATAGGTGTAGCTATCCCTACAACAGTTTCCACTTTGGCTAAGAATGATTTAGATGAGTGAAACTAGAATAGTAAAAGGATACATGCCATCTTTATAGCTATTTCGCCTGAGGAGTTTATATGAGTGTCCATGTGTGAGATTGCGAAAGATGCTTGGGATATATTAGAAACCGTACATGAGGGAACCAAGACCGTTAAAAATTCTAAATTGCAGATGTTGATCACTATGTTTGAAGAAATTAGAATGAATGATAATGAAGCTTTTAACAATTGCTAAATTAAATGACATAATCAACTCTGGCTTCAACCTAGGTGAGCAAATCCCTGAGGCTAAGATTTTGAAAAAAGTGATAAGATCCATACATGAGAGATTTAGACCTAAGTTACTGCTATTGAAGAAACAAAGGACCAAATGCAATTAAGATTGAAGAACTTATAGGATCTTTCTAAACATATGAACTTAGCCTACCCAGTCTAAGAAAAACAAGTCTTTACCCCTAAACATTGTTAAGGAAGAGACTAGTGATAAGACTAATGATAACACTCTAAAGGATGAGGAACCTTCCTGTATTGCTAGGAAATGTAATAAGTCCATAGGAAATTTAAGAAATCTTTTAGGAGAGACTTAGGCTTTAATAAAACAAATACTTGTACTGCTTTCTCTTCGAAAAACAGGAGTGTACATGCCTTTGTTAAGTCTAAGAATGTAGGAGCTCTAGGACAAGGATCTTTTTGTACAATATAGGTTTCCTCAATCTAAAGTTCATAACTTGAGACCTAGAACTACTCCTAGTTCATTTCCACTTGTCACAATTGTGGTAAGTTAGGTCATATTAGACATGGGTGCCATAAGCCCTTGATTAGGAACAATTAACAAGATCTTACTTATGTTAGATTATTGACTAATCAAGTGAGTTACTTAACGAAATTGATGACTCAATTGACTAACATTATATCTTCTTCTAAGAAAATTTGAATCAAAATGAGTGAGCTCACGTGATAAAGTGAGGTTGCTAATTGTAACATCGCTCGTGTTGCTCTTAAAAGTAAGAGCACGTGTGTCCCTCATTGAGTGGATATTTTAAGTGCATTGTTCATGGAATCTATATATTCATGCATACACTCTATTTTTTTTATTTTTTATTTTTCAATTATCCTTTTTAAAATCAAAAATAAAATTAGAAAATATGGGGAAAAAAAAGGAAGAAAAAGAAAATTTGATGCTATAACACTTTTTAAGTGATAGCATTGAACATGTTATTTTGTGATCAAGTACTACTAAAATTAATGAACAGTGAATAAAGTTTCCATTTACTTTGTTTAGAACTTATGTCGAGTACTTGGTATAGGTTATTTCGTGTATCATCTACATTGCATACATTAAGTTCTTGTAAGTGACTCTTGATCCATGTGTGAGATTTGGGATGCGGTCATCGGTGTGGTGAGTTGAATTGGAATATGAATGATATTTAACTAGTTGATCTAAACTCTAGTATATATTCCTCTAAAAAAAGATTATTGAGTTTCAAAAGATTTGAATTTATAGAAAAATTGTGAGATATCTTATACTTTTCTTCGTAGTCTTTATGATTGGAGTTATTAAATTTGTTGGGTATCTTAAAATCTTGTACCCAATAATAATCTGACTTGGGAGTTATCGACTTAAAACTCGTTACATGAATTTTAGCAAGTTTAATGAAGAAAAGTATACGCATAAAATAGAAAAAATTATATATACTCACAAATAGGGGTAGAAAAAATTATACAATGAAAAATTAAATATGAGCTTTTTCTTTCAAAATTATATATACTCACTGGATTTGACTTTCATAATTTGAGGAATACATTCATCTACAATTGATTTTTTTTATTTGTTATTTCTCACTGATATAAGGTTTTGAATCTTGCTTGTAGGAGATTAGTGACACTTTTTACACATGAGTAGCTTATACGATTTACTCTATAAATGTTTAAAATGAGTAATGTTTCAATACTTGATGTCATATTCAAAAATCCATGAGAAATAGTTATCTCCAAAAATAATTTTATTCTCCCATCATATGTTTTGCATAAATTTTTATAATTTGAATATGTGCATATTTTTACTCAGTTCTCTCAGTAATTCGTGATTCTATTACTTGTGTCCCTATGTTATTCGAGACAAAAATGGAACATTTAAGTATTTGTTTTAGAAAAATTGAGTAGTACGGGAGTTAGGGAGAGATGTTTGTTGATTTAGTTGACTTAGCCATAGATTAAAAAAAAAAAAAAAATGGATGAAATTTTAATATTGATATTTTATTATTTTGTCAGTATTGATATTAATTGTCTATATTTCATTTGTAAGTTATTGATGCATGTAGTGTTAAATATTTTGGAGTTACACATGTTTTACTTACATTGTTTTATGTGACTTAGTTATATGTTTAATTGTTAGTTTCCTCTTACTTTTACACGTGGTATTGTTGTTTTTATGTATCTAAGGAAATGGGTATCACAAGATGACTTTGGGTTAATAGCTTTAGGTGGTTTTTATTTTTATTTTAAAATAAATGATTTTGTCAATGAATATCAAAGGAGGAGTTTGTTATGTCCTAATTGTGATTGATTATTCCCATGTTTAAAATCATGAGTTATTGAGTTGTAGTTAAAGTTAAAATAGTCAATGATTGGTAGTGTAGGTCATGGAGGAATCAAAGATTGCAAATATGGACCAAGGAGAAAAAGTAGGTGCAAAACCACTCACTGAGTGCGACCCTAGCTCTCAAGCGATGGACGCACTGCTTGCTAGGCGCGAGGGGTGCGCTCAAGTTGTGTGTTTATCCAGGAAAAGTCTTGATCTAGTTTTAAACAGTTTTTCCAATCATATTCAACCTCAAACAATTCACATTACAAATATCCAAGCATATGTTCGTCCCAAAGTGTGTTAAATCATTATTTCATGTTAGAGAATATCCTTTGAAGGTCAAAACACTTTCCAAAGATATCTTGATTCCCCAAAATCAAATCATCATAATTCATCCCAAACATCTTGTATTATTGGTTGAGCCTTAATTTATGTTAAGAGAACATTCCATTGAAGATGAGCTTGATTCCATTATTCTTTTGCTTCAACAAAATATCAAACATGAAAGATCTAAAAATCAAATACCAAAACATTTACCTTCACCTATAAGCATTCAGAGTCCTGAAGTTAGAGAAGAGGTGCTTGGAGTTTCAGCACTCCAGAATGAGTTTGTTCTTAGTGATTCACGTAGAAGGAAAAGTAGCCCAAAGTTACTAAAAAGTGAGGGTCGCACAATCAAACAGTTCTTCGGTAATTTGTAAGTTGGGTGGTTCGAGTCAATTAAGGTTTAGCAGTGTCTGAACCAATTGTAAGTTTAGTGAATCTTTTGACAATGTTTGTCCACAAGTTTTTAATATCTGCGAAGAGTTTCTCAAGAAGTTTTCATCCGTCATCAATTTCTGGTATTATTTACATTTTATGTTTTTGATATGTACGTTTGTGATTATTTAACTTAGGGTTTAAATTGTATTTAACTTTAATAATCTAGAAATAATAAATAAGTTAATTAATTTCGCAAATATGAGTCTAAACGAAGTGACATATCTATTCCCAACACTTCTCACATTGAGGTATTTGCATCTAGCTTGGTAGTAGTCTATCATCCTCGAGTGCATTTTGGTACTTTCTTTGTCTACACCCATATAATGAGGTAATGGGGATTCTCTCCAGCTATGAGAGGAAGCATTGCTGCCAACAGTTGTACTAGTACAAAAAAAATATAGGAAAATACTATTTGTCTAGAACTATTCATTTCCAGAATAAAAAACAGAATGTAGATTTCCAAAAATACCCTCTTATATAGAATTTGCAACCAAAGCCACTATAAAAATATAGAAACTATAATCAAATCTCCAAAATTTATGAACTCAAAAT
>CAIGRN010021097.1:0-17528 GCA_903798345.1 Fraxinus anomala
AAATTGCAATGGTTGAATGAATGTAGAGAGGTTAAGGTGAATAGAAGAGTATTGGTGAGTTTCTCAATTGAGGTATGATGATGAAGTGATGCGTGACGCAGTTCTTATACATGCAAGGCATATTTTGTTGGGGAGGCTATAGCAATATGATAGGGAGATGATTCATGATGGGTACAAAGATAGGTACAACTTTACTAAGGATGAAAAATGTATTACTCTTGTACCATTGACACCACAACAAGTGTATGAAGATCAAATCAAGTTGAAAAGTGAGGAATAAAAAAGATTGAGAGAAAAATGGAATGAGAATGACCTTTCACAACAAGAGAGCAAGAGAAAAAATGGTGAGGTGGCTAAAAGAAAGAAAAAAAGAGTAGAGCCACAAGAGAGAAAAGAAAAAGAGTTTTGTGAGAAGAGATAAAAGTCGAAAGTGAATTTCTTTGCAAAAGGTGTGAGTTGAAGATGGCAGTAGTTAAGAACTGACCTATGGTCTTGTTGGCTTATAAGGAATCATTCCTCAATCTTGAGAAATCTAACACACTCCTCCCTAGTTTGGCTACTTCTTTGTTGCAGGAATTTGAAGGCGTGTTTCCGGAGGACATGCATAGTGGGCTACCATCCATTTGAGGCATTGAACATCAAATTTATTTTGTATCTAGAGCTATCATTCCAAGCAAGCAGGCTTATCGGAGTAATCCCGAGGAGATTAAGGAACTTCAAAGGCAAGTAAAAGATTTGATGAACAAAGGGTATATGAGGGAGAGTATGAGTTCATGTGTCGTGCCAGTGCTATTTGTGCCAAAGAAAGATGGAACCTAGATGATGTTTGTCGACTGCAGGGCAATCAATAATATAACGGTAAAGTATTGTCATCATATTCCTGGGTTAGATGATGTGTTCGATAAATTACATGGATCATGCATATTTAGTTATATTTATCTTAAAAGTGGTTATCATTAGATTATGATGAGGGAAGAAGAGGAACGGAAAATTGTTTTTAAAACTAAATATGTGTTGTATGAGTGCTTAGTCATGTCATTTGGACTTACGAATGAACCTAGCACATTTATGAGATTAATGAATCATGTTTTATATGCATTCATAGGTAAATTCATCGTAGTTTACTTTGATGACATCTTGGTGTATTTTAAGGATCTAAATGAACATATAGGGCATTTACGATGTGTGCTTGTGGTCTTAAGGCACGAAAAACTTTATACTAACTTTAAAAAGTGCATATTTTGCATGAAAAAAGTTGTTTTTCTTGGTTATGTCACTAGTGCTAAGGGTATTGAAGTGGATGAGAAGAAAATCAAAGCCATCAAGGAGTGCCAAACATCTAAAGCATAATTGAGGTAAGGAGTTTTCATTGGTCAGCTAGCTTTTATAGGCGTTTTGTTAAAGACTTTATCACAGTTGCTACACTACTCATGGAAATTATAAAGAAAAGTGTAGAATTTCATTAGGGCATTGAACAAAAACATGCTTTTAATCCTATTAAAGACAGGTTGTGTATCGTACCGATTTTATCATTACCTAACTTCAACATTACTTTTGATATTGAATGTGATGCCTCCGGAATAGGTATTGGAGTTGTCTTAATATAGGAACAAAGGCCAATCACTTACTTTAGTGAGAAGCTAAATGGAGTAACTCTCAATTATCATACATAGGACAAGGAGTTATATGCACTTGTTCGAGCTTTGGAGACATGGCAGCACTACCTATGGCCAAAGAAATTCATGATTCACACCGACCATGAGTTATTAAAGCATTTAAGGGGTCAAGATAAGCTAAACAAGAGATATGCAAGGTGGATGGAGTTTATCGAAATATTTTCATATGTTATTCGGTACAAACAAGGTAAAGAAAATGTGGTAATGAATGCTTTATCAAGGAGGTACGTGTTTCTAACGTCTTTAGGTGCTAAATTTCTAGGATTTGAATATGTTAAGGACATATATATTAATGATCCAAATTATATCTGAAGATTGGGACCCATTTTTGGCATAATAAACATTCGAATTAGAAAATTTCTACTGTATCGAAGTTGTATCCCTTTGAGTTAGCTTTTCAATGCACTTTGAATTGATTGAATCGGATATTAGAAGAGAAAGTTATGACCAAAATACTGACGATTGTATAGAGACAAAAAAATATGTTATGTTTGCCTATGGAGGTTTATTCTTATGTTCATCATTTTCTTGCTGTGACAGTCTTTAACTCAATGTCGTGGGTTTCCACAATTATAACAATCTTATTTGAACCGTTTTGCATCATTTCCTTTCCATTGTCTTTCTCTTTTCTACTTTTAAACTCAAAGTCTTCAATCATGTTAGTCTTGGCTTCCATGTTCTGCATATAACTTTCTTTTCTATCTATTGTCTTTTTCAATATTGAGTCGAACAATTAGATCCTCCATTTTCATTTCTGTACACTTGCGCTTGAGAATGTAATTTTGACATTGAAAATTAGCAAGCTTCCACGCTTCAATTTCCAATTGTGTATATTGTCAATAGCATTTACTTTTGTATGTGCGGGGCAATCTTCACAAATTTTTTTACCAAATTTAGCATAGTCAAATAGAACATCTTTTGTTGCCGAAGTTTGAAATTTGTGCCATTGAATTTATCTGATTTTTTATGTTGAGATGTTTGCAGCATGATAAATGGATTAGACATCAGAATTTTATCCAATTGCTTAATTCATTTGCTCAAAAAAGAAATGTAAAAGGAAAGATATTTGTCTTAAGAATGTTGTCAACTTAATAATTAGTGCAATCAAAAGAAATGAAAACGAAGCTTGGTATGATGTAGTAAATCTCTTTAAGATAATTTCACCCTACATTGGTGTCAATAAGATTAGCAGATGTTTGTCTTCTAAAGTACAATGCTTCTTCTAAAAATTATAGTGTACTAGTCCAATTAGTTGGTCGAACCAAAATATTGACATTATTCTTCTCAAATTAAACAAACTCGAACAAAAAATTTTTAGACGGAATTTTATTTTTGAAAATAATTTGGGCAAAATTTTTTATTTCAGCAAAATAAAAAAAATGGAATTTTTGAATAGATGGGAGAATCAGAAATCATTTATAAATTAAATTGATTTGGTGTAAAGAAAATGGAATGAAATGGACTCAGTTAATAGATTCAATGTCTTTTTCGAATAGGTGCACCTTTTGACATAAACTAATGTGAATCATTAGATCACACATTTTCCAGATTGGAACATAGTCTGACAATTTAAATTGCACCCTTTATCGAGGTTCATGAATTTTCGTAAAAACCTCTTTGAATCGTCACATCAAATCCGTAAAATCATGACTCTTCTATATGTACCAATTTGAGACTCTTTCAATTTGCACCTACTAAAATCATTAAATGACATATTCACATCTATTAAAACCATTAAATTCCAACATGTAAGAACACAAAAATAATAATCATTTTGTTTACATTTCTCTTCAAGTTCTAAAATTTGAGCTTTCAATTCTGAATTATTTGTTTTCAGTGTTCATCAATATGCAATCAATTTGTTCTTCCATTTCCCTTTTCTCCTCGAAAAGGTCTTCAATCTCGTGATTCAAGCTCGAGGCCAGATCCTTTCGTCCTTCCTCTTAACAAATATTTCTCCTTCATCCACCGGATATTCCTTCTTTCAAACAAGTTCTCCTTTAACAAGATTGAATCATCTATCGCTCTTCATTTTACACTTTCGGAGTGCTCATCTTCAACCTCAAGGTCCTTAAGATTATCACAGGATTCATATCTCAACATTTCGAAAGGTGACTCTGAATCGAGGTCTATAGTTTCAATTGTTGAAGTTAGCTTATCCTTCAAAACAACATAGTCTAAATCTTGAATTGTAATATCATTACGAGTCGAATCATCATATTTGGAATCCGAGGCGCAAGTAGAAGAACCGTCATCGTCTTTGCTATTAACGTTTTTCTTACTTCTCTTCTTATATCTTCATAAAGAGAGTAGAGGATAGGAACTTAAATAGTCTATTTTTACGACATACATTTTTTGCACGTCATAAATGAATGTCGTAAAAAGTTCATCTTGTTGTAGTGCTTCTTGTGGAAATCCTCAATGTGTTAAAAAGGATCCGACTTTTTCTTCATCTTAATCTCTTTATTCCCTTGATTAACACTTTGATGCTTATGAATCCGTCCTACTTTACTTTCAATCTCTACAAAGAGGAAACACTTCTAAGTTTCTATTACTTGGAGTATGAGAGCAAAGAATGTGGAAAGCAAAAATGTAACGACCCGGGTCTCACTTAATGAGCTGTTTGGACCGTTAAATCAACGACGTGTGCTGTCCACCTGTACTAACATGGGTCTTTTCAGCATGCTTTGTCCTCACTCGTACACTCCTCGAGAAAACTTCCCAGGGGGTCACCCATCATAGATTTGCTCCAAGCCAAGCACGCTTAACTGTGGAGTTTCTAACGATGGACTTTCGAAAAAGAAGGTGCACCTTGTTGGTATAAGTAGTACCTATCAAATCTTTTTTAAGCTTTCCTTGTCTGGATATTACAAAAAACGTCGATTCCAAGAGCGTGGGTACAATCAGTTTCCTTAGAGTATTCGCCTTTAACACATAAGGCATATTATTTTTGTTGCTTCATTTTTTTCAACAATAGTACTCTACCTAATATTTCATCATTGGTTACTATTGGATTTGATAGTTGGAAAAAGGTTAACCGGGGAAGTAAATATGTATTTCTTATTCATATTGGTACAACATTTTCATCATATCATAATGGTTGTGAGAGAAGAGCTCAAGATTTAATGAAACCAACTCAACATATTGACAAGGTAATGCATTCTATATCAAGTGAGAAAAAATAAAAAAAATCGTTTGCGTCTAAAGACCACTATTAAAAGTGTTCAGTGGTTAGCACTTTAAGGTTGTTCTTTTAGAGTCCATGACAAATCTCCATCTTCATTTAATCGTGAGAGTTTTCTTGCAACAATGGATGCATTTGGAAATATGAATACAGAAGTAGGAAAAGTGGTGTTGGCTAATGCTCCAAAAATGTTACATACACGTCTCCAGGCATTCAAAAAGACATTTTAAACATTATGGCCAATAGAGTATGACATAGACTTCGTGACAAGATTGGGGATGTAAAGTTTAGTATTCGTGTTTATGAAGTATGAAATATATTTTCATGAAAATAAATGGTCATTAACTTGAGGTTTGTCATCAGTAATGGAATTTTGATAGAACAATTTTTTACAATCAAAAGTGTTAGTGACACCGAGCATTTTCAAAAATGAAACATGAGAAGATGGAAATTCGTAACAAAATGAATGATAGTTTTCTTGCTGATTGTTTAACACTACATATTGAACGAGAATTTAATATGAATTTAGATCTAGATTCTATTACAAATTAATTTTATGCTGTAAAATATTGTCGAGTATAACTATAATAGGTAATGTTATATTACAAATTTTTTTGTTATAATAAATTTTATTCGCATATTAAATTTTTAGAATTTTTTGCCCCCAGAAACATTAATTCTTGGCTTCGGCCCTGTGGATGTGAGTAAGTATTTTGATGTTTATGTAATTTTTTAAACATAAAAACCGTCCATATGTATAGAATATCAAGTCTATGCACAAATGGATGCCAAAAACAAGCCAAAGAGGTGTCAAAACTATCAAAACGTCGTAAAAAAAATTCAAATGCAACAATCACGACTTTCGAACTGGCCTAGTGTAGCCTTTCGAATATGGTATATCGTTAATGAGGATGGGCGATTGCCCAACTCAATTTTGTGTCCATCTCCAAGTTTTTCCTTCGAGAGTTTTCGTACATACTAGATATTCTCACATTGATGTTTGATCACTCTAAGTGTGTGTTTGTCTCCCATTAAAGTAATGAATAGTATTTTTTTTGGAAAAAGTGTGGTTGAAATTTAAAGTAACTTTATTGGTTTATGTGTAGTATATTTTATTGGGTGAATGTGTGGTGGAAAATCTTACTATAGCGAACAATATTTTGGAATAATGGAAGACAAACGGGGCCTAAATCACTTCTCATTATATACTTAAAAAATATTACAACAATCTTCCACTTGTTTAACTATATAATAAGTTCAAATTCAAATTTAACGACGTTTACATGAAGTATGGATATCTTTCGATTTGAATTCAACAAAGTAACATTGAAATCCCAATTAGCATAAAAGTCATGAACCTGCTATTCCTTTTGATGATACAGGTGAAGTTACACAGATAAGCATCATCTGTTCCAAGTTCTACGAAATCTCATTTTGTGCTCATATGCCTTACGCTTCACCTGATCATGATCTTTTTAAGAAAGAAACTCGAACATCTATTGAGACGGCCTCACCTCGAAGTTCATATAGGTTGTAACGTCCCAAATTCTAGTAATTCGACACGTTACCAAACATGAAGTTGTTAAAGTGTTTAAAATATTTAATTTCAATATAATGGAAAATAAAAATTCTGTGTCCATCTCAATTTTGTGTCCATCTCCAAGTCAAAATAAAAATAATAATTAGACGCCTTTAAAAATTCTAATGTTTTTGAAAATTTGAGTATTTCATGACAAGGATCTGTTGGTCCAATAGCGCATCCAGAATGCTAATTTCACCTAAAACTTCTAAAAGGGATGAGTATTAACGAATTATAATCAATAAGATGCTTGCTACTCCACATTCAAATCAAACATGAAATTATGCATAAACTCTCTTACCTATATAAAATGAAAATTATCACACCATGATAAATGATAATTCTAGTAAGCGCTGCAAATTATTGTGAAGACTAACTCATACCCAAACTTATGCCTTAAAATGTATCATGATAACCCCCGAAGGAGCCCTGAACTCAAGTAATTAAATTCATACATAGAAGCATATTTGAAAAGACGTGGAAAACCACTAATAGCACTGAACACATCTCCTCAAACTGCTAAATAACAAATTTTGAATTGGTCAGAATGAAGGATAAAATTGAAACTCCCTTGAAAACCTTCAAAAAGTTTTAATAGGGGTTTTTGTTGAATTTTTAAAGAGTGAAATGAAAGTTAAAGAATGGATTTCGTGGCAAACATATGTGCATGGCGTTGATCTTTATAGGTAAACTTAGAGTAGTTTGATTAGGATTATGATTGTATCATAATCAATTAGTTATTATCCTTAATTATATAGATAATGACTAATTAATTAGTTCAATTGTATTGGATAATACAAGTGATATCAAATTCATATAATTCCACAATAATCGCATGACGTGTCAAAACATGAATGATTTTCCTAAATTGATTAGTACTTAAATTCTAACTAAATTAATATAAAATTAAACTCTTATTTGAAAAATACAGTATTTTACTATCTTTGATTTGATTTTATCACAAAACGGCGGCTGGCTACAGTTGAATTGGAATTTGATTGACATTAGGATTTACCAATCAATTTTTTCTTAATTATTGTTAAGACTTAAAATCTTACTTTAACTAAAGTATAGGAGCAAATTAAACGGTGATGAAGTAACCTGTAAAAACAATTGAATTAATTCCTAAAAATTCATTTGACCACAATCTATTTTGGTCCATCAACTATTAAGGAAAAATCATATGCATCTAATTAACTAGTCGGCATAACAAACTGACTCGACATGGCATTCCTATCAATTGACAAATAAATTATATGCAACACAACTAAAAAATTCAGGGTTCTACAACCTACCCTCTTTAAAATAATTGTGTCCTCGAAATTTACCTCAAGTTAGTGAAAAGTTCGGGATACTTAATTTTCATCTCATATTCTTTTCCCAAGTTGACTCTTCCACTCCATCATTATGCTATAGCACCTTGATTATAGGAATTTTCTCTTCCTTCAGACATGAATCTCTCTGTCTAATATCACCATTGGCATCTCATCAAATGTTAAATCATGTTGTACATCAAAAGTCTGATGGTTGATCACATGACTATGATCATGGAAGTATTTTCGTAACATTGATATGTGAAAAACATTTTGTACTACTGAAAGTTATGGTGGTATGATGCCACATCTCCAACTCTAACTAATATATCGAATGATCCAATGAATCTTGGTCTACATTTTACTTTCTTTCCAAATCTAAGTACTCCCTTCATTGGAGCTACTTTCACAAATACTATGTCACCAATTTGGAACTCAAGGCATAGGTTTTCTACCTATCCTCAGCAGCCTTAATTCTATCTTGAATCCTATCCGTAGACTATACTGTTCGATCAATGATCTCAAGTCCTAGGATCCTTCTTTTTCCAACCTCATCCTAGTAGATAGATTATCTGCATTTCCTACCAAGGTGCCATGTCTATAGTAGCCTAAAAACTATGGTTATAGGAAAATTCTACTAAAGGTAAGTGTGTTTCCCAACTACTGCCAAGATCTAGTACACACGCTCTTAACATATCTTCGAGTAATTGAATCATCCTTTCAGATTGTCCATTGGTCTACGGATGATATGCGGTACTAAATTTCAATTTTGTTCCCATAGCATCTTGTAAACTTTTCCAAAATTTTGATGTAAATGTCGTGTCACTGTCTGAAACAATAGAAACAAGAATCCCATGCAACCAGAACTCGTAAACATGTGCATATTGTTCCATGGTGAATCCCATGTTAACTTGAAGAAAGCTAGCCGACTTTGCAAGACGATCCTCCCGTGAAATCTATGGTTTTGTTTTCCCATTTCCATTCTGATATATCCAGTGGTCTAAGCAGCCATGAAGGTCTATGATATTCTGCTTTCACTTGCTAACGACCATACACTTCCTTACAAAGAGTTGTGCACCTCTGTTCATATTTATCACCTAAATGTATCTCGAAAGTCTCTTTCGTACCGCCGGATGTGTTGCATAAGGGGATGGAATGTACTTCTTCGAGAATTTCTTTCCTTAATCCCTCGTCTTTAGGATAACATAATCTGCTTTTGTACATAAGTGTCTTATCATTAGCTATTACAAATCCTCTTCTCTTATCTATCCCAACTTTAGCCATGATTTTACACAAAAATGGGTCATTCTTTTAGGCTTTTCTAATCCGTTTTCTAAGAGTGGGTACCATTAGAGATGCAATAATAGCTTACTTCTGTACTGAAGGTGCAACAATCTCTAGTCTCAACTTTTCAAATCCCTTAAATAATTGTTCTTGAGTGGTTGGATCTGTCAACTTTCATGTTGTTTTTCTACTAAGAGCATGAACAACTACATTAATTTTACCTGGGTGGTAAAGAATAGTGCAGCCATAGTCTTTGACCAATTCCAACAATTTCCTTGTCTCATATTAACTCCCTTGAATGAAGAAATATTTAATACTTTTATGATCAGTGTATATCTCACATTTATCACCATGGAAATAGTGACACTATATTTTTAGGGCGTGAGCTACATCTACGAGTTCTAAGTCATGTGTTGGATAACTCTGTCAATATTTTTGGATTATAATTTTAAATATTAACTCTTAATGTTCTATCAACGCTTCCATGTTCTATTAACACGCCTCCCACACCATCTCTAGACGCGTCGCTGATCAATTTGAACCTTCTGGAATTGTCAATACCTGAGCTGAAACCAATCTTTGTTTCAATTCATGAAAGCTATTTTCACACTTCTAAATCATTAGAACTTCCCTCCCTTTCTGGTCAATTGTATCGGTGGACCAGTTATCTTAGAAAATCCTCCAATAAATCTCTTGTAATAGCTGGCCAGACCTAAGAAATTGCAAATTTTATCTGCATTGGTCGGTCTAGGCCAATTTTTTAGGCTTTGACTTTAGCTGGGTCTACCTCCATACATTAATCCGAAGAATGGTAGCACGATTCTTCGACTTGCATTCGGCGTCCGGGAACCATTGGAGTTACAATTCATCAGTCACTCAAACGCATCACAAACTGGTTTTTGTTTTATTTTTATTTTATTTTTTTACGTAATAGGATTGTTTTATTTTAACTTTTTTCCGATTCTTGGGAAATTTGAACTTGAATTGTTTTTTTTCCTGAAATTTGGTCCTTTCAGTCCAATTATAGTGTTAGGGTATTAACAATCGTATAATTTTCTGCAATTAATCGTGCTTCTTTTACTTTTTATGGTATTCTCGACAAATTTTCAGATTTTTGTTCAAAGATTAATTGAATCTAGGGCGATATGAATCGGAAAAATTTCAATACGCGATTGATCAATTAATTTAATATCAAGCCTGAATATATGGTCTCTTATGAGGGTTTGGCCAATCATATATCATGTTTAAAGTGAGGGTTAATTTACATACTGGCAGGCTTATATGGAATTTGAGTTAATTGTTTGGAAAATATGGAATTTCTTTTTATGCTAGAAGTTTATTTGCTTTTGGAAATCTTTTATAATATTTTCTTTTCATTTTCCATCTTTTTTACAGGAAAATAACACTTTTTCTCTGAACTAGTCCTTACCTTAGTATTTGATTAATGATTTATTTGTCTTTTAAATTTGTTAAAATTCAAAAACATAGACTATGGGGACTCACGTATTGGACTGTCCGATTTCAGGTCTTTCTCTTACTATGCTTTGCTTTAAAGGCAGTCGGGGCTTACCTTCATATCCTTTGGACTATCTGGGGATTTCTGACTACCTTAGCATCCGTGGGTAGCATCTTTTGGCTATTCCCTGTGCCTCTTTATGAAGAGGTATTGCTTTCATTGTTAATTGTTTAGTTCGAAGACGTGCACATATAGTCTTGTTTCTAATTTATTATACATGATCTTGACAATGAACAGGAAAAAAGGGTTTCGTTACATACGGCCACTGCTTCCTGTCTATGGGCCTCTAATGATCCTCCGATCGTATTGTCTAGATTGTGTCACCGAAGGTATGTATCCTCAACAAGTCCGTATGGTTTCTGAGTTTGATTCTGAGTCAATTGTTTTGTTTTGTCTTTTTTGGTATTATTCTTGTTTTGGGATTTTACGCTTGAAATATGCATTATTTTGTTATGACGAGAAGGGTGGAACTCAGCTAGACTGGGGAGGAAAAGGGAAGAGGAACACCATAGGCAACTGTTTAAACTGAAGATTGAATTAGAAGAATATGGCGTCGTTTGGCTTTGAGTGATGTGGCATCGTTTAATTAAAATTATAGATTGTAAAATGGGAAACACACATTTCATTTCTTCCCACCTTTTCATTTCTGTTATAGCCGTCTGAATAGCATCAGATGGTGGGGCGTGCAAAGTGTATGAGTGATCTGCCCTCTTCAAATTCTCTCTGTTTTCCTCTTGTTCCATTTCTTCTCATCGTCTTTTACGATTAATTGCTGTAAGTGAACCATTATTGCAATTAATTTACTAGGTTACTGTCTTACTGAATTTCCTCTTAAGTTCTGTGATTTAATGTGATTTAATACTGATTGAGTAAGTTTGGAGGTTGAGAACGAAGCTCAACCATTACATCAGAGCAGCAATGTGACTTGGGTATGGCTGAAACTAGGAGTAGAGTAAATCTAATGCGGAACACCTTAAGAAGCTAGACAAAGAAATATCAGGCTTGGGTGTGGCTTTTAAATCTTCAGAGTAAATGTTGAAGGTGGTCTGCACTAAGCTGGACCGGATGGAGTATTTGATGGGAGAAATTAATAACAAATACGAATCGATCGTATCCATGTTGGTCTAGATGAATAGGGGTTAGGCAGACAACAAGGAAAAATAGGTTGAAGGATATGGTACTCCACCTCAAACAAGCTAAGGTAGTCCTCTGGGAAGTGACCATCACCGGGAAATACTCGTGGAACTAGGGAGCTAGAATGAATACTAAATTACCCAAAATAGAGTTTCCTTATTTTGGGGGAAAAGGCCCTAGAGAATAGTTGAGGAAAGCCCAGAAATATTTCCAGATACATCAAGTGGCTGATGAGTTGAGGGTGGGAATAGCTGAGATGTATTTGAAGGGAAAAGCGGACATATGGATTCATGGCTTCATCTTTAGCCATCCTAATGCTGATTTGGACGAGTTTTCAAGTGAACTTTGTAGATGGGTTGCTGTAAACACCACTGAGGAAGTAATTGAAGTCTTCAGAAGCTGAGGCAAAAGTGGACCATTATGGAATATCAAGAGCAATTTGAAGAGTTGAAATCACAGGTAATGATATCCCCACCCCATTTGCCCGAGTCCTATTAAATCGCAATTTTCACCAATGGCCTGAAAGAGGAGGTCAAAACTATGATTAAAATCATCCGACCCCCAACCTTAACCATGGCTTTCGAAATTGCCTTCCTACAAGAAAATACCATCACACCCTAAACAAAGGATCTAAGACCTTCAAATCATACCCAACTACTATACGGAGCCATCCAAACACTAGACCAAATGAAACCACTCCACACCCTATACTGAACCAAACCACAAAAACTCCCATCAACCCACTTAAATTCGATGCCATCACACCCTCAGATATCCAAACCAAAAGGGGGCTTGGATTTGATAAACCTCCCATTAGGTACATTTAACTCTAGAAGGGTTAAGAAGACTTGTGCACTAGCTGGGAAGTAGCGGCAACAGATTCTGTTAACTAAACAGAACAGCTTGAACAGAATTAGTTGCTAGAGGCTTATATAAGTGGACAAGAGGAACCATTATAAGCAGGCAGAATTTGGTTATTGTTTGGGCAGCGTAGTAAAGCCTCTCGAGTGCTTTGCAATTTATTGTATTTCCTTTCATTCAGATTGTACTTCCATATATTCCATAACAGAAATTCATAATCTGTTCCAGGTTCTTATCAAATGGTATTAGAGAATCGATTCTAGGGCAATGATAACTGAATGGAACAAAGAAGATGGAGACATTCATGGAGAATCATGAGAAATTTTTACAGGTGATGTAAGCAAACAGAATGATTCTGGATTTGATTTGCAAGGTCGACTAAAAATATCCATATTTTACGGCGAAAATATAGATTGGTGGGTGTCTGAGGTGGAGAGAATTTTCTCAATAAATTGGTTGTCTGAGAGGAAAAAGGTGGAAGTCGTTGTTGCATGCTTTAATGGAGAGGCATGGGCATGGTTTCAATGGATAATAGGTCGCCGTCCAATTCAAACTTGGTAAGAATTGAAGGTTTTGATGTTGACTCGATTTGGCATGGATGAGGTTTCAATTGACAAAGAAATTCCAGCATGGAAGTGGTGGGATGTGGTTAATTTACAGACAGCTGTGAAAGAACACCAGTGTCAATTATATGTGCCTCCATCTCCACTGCCATCGCCGGAGAAGGAGAAGGAGAAGAGGTCAGAGCACATCGTGGAGCAGATCTGGATGAATCAGGTGGAGAATGATGAAGAGAAATTAGTGCTTCTGGACCGTGGTAAGGAGGTGGCCCAACAATTGGAATCCAAAGTTTCATTTAATAAAGTAAAGGTAAATGGCCCGACTATTTACACCCCTAAAATCCATCAGATTATTCCAATTTCAAGCCCCAGTTATGCAAATCAGATGCAATCAGGTAAGGACTTCAATTCAGATCCGTCAATTCCAAAACCAAATTCCTCTAATTTCAAACAGCTTTTCGGTGCTAAATTTCAAACGAAGGGGAAAAAATTCAAGTCTGTATAATGAATACAACACCATTGGTCATCAGTAAAAAAAAGGAGAGCTACGAGACATGAGAAATAGTTTGGAAATCGATGATATTGGATTTGGATGGTCGGTGGCCGCAAAGGTACAAGGATTATTAATACCAACGACAGTATGGAGTACGTTGCGATTTTTAATTTGGATTAACGGAGCAAAGGATCATAAAAGGGCAGATTACACGAGAAGAGGAGGTACCCTGTTGATCGATTGTGGGGCTATCCATAATTGTATTCCAATTGGATGGATACATTTTTTTGAAAACCCGCAAGCGAGTGCGATTTGTTATGGGATTTTCTTGGACAATATACTAATAATCCATTAGGTTATTCCAATTACAAGGTACCCAATGAAATCACTGTCTGAATTCCCAACTACTATGCAGCGGCTTTCTGTGGATGGGCTTCAATCGAAAATAGAAATGAGGTTTAAGTCGTCCCCATGGCGATGAAAATTCCTCCGATGGCAATCGCTGCAAGAAGGAACTGCACGACCTTGCAACTGGAAAAGAAGTCTTAAAACTCAAAGGAGATGAAATTGGGAGTAATTACATTGGAGTGGAGGCTATCGAAATAGGCGAAGTAGTGGAACTTCTCTTAAATTCTGTTGCAGGCTTGACTGCCCTGAAAACAATGAACGTGAAAAACCAAATGGACCAACCAGAAATTGTGATGTACAATGGTCCAACTAGTTTTGGGGTCTTAATGGGTGCTATACTTATGGTTTTCAGAACTGGTGAGATGAAAATATCAGTGATGGAAAAATTGGATGAGTTGATGACTCGATGGGAGATTTATGAGCGTGATAGGAAAGAAAAAGGATCAGCTTTAACAGCACTGCAGCAATCCATTAATTCAATGTGCAAAGGAAAAATTCATGATTCGGGCAGACTACAAGGAAAACATGGAAGAGAATCTTTTCATGATTCGGGCAGACTACAAGGAAAACATGGAAGAGAATCGAAGAGTTGGCTGCTGGATAAATTTTCCACATCATTAGGGACGGTCAGAGAAATATTTTAGAACCAATCCCTGGTTCTAGAATCGTCGTTGAAAGAGGATTTAGATTCGGAGTTGGTTAATGATGACATTGGGATGGTCAAGCACAATGGGCTGACCCGAACCAGCAAGTTGAGCCAGCTAGTAGGGAATGCGATGATGCCAATCTACGACAATCTATTACCTTAAATACACAATTCCTTCAGTGTTTTCTTGTGGTAATGATGTCAATGCAGCAAGGGAAATGATTATCCCATCGATGGTGGGCGAAGAATCCAATCAAGCATGACAAAAAAATAAGGGGTTGCAAGGTTTGGTGGTCAGTAGAGATTCTGGTGGAACAGAGGACAGTGGAGGAATCAAGTATAGAGGAAGTCTAAGGAGGGAATAAGGCAGCCACGATGCAAGGGGAATTTGTTCTCAGTTCTCTAATGGGTGGACTCACACTTTCTATTGAAGTCCAATAATGTCAGGAGTTTGATTGGGGATAATGCTACGTTCTTCGAATCACAAAATAGAGAGAGAACTCAGGATTGTCCTAATAATGCAACTGCGCCTTGACAACATCAGTAGGCTAGACCCTAATATTGCATGTCTATTGCTTATGTAAGTGGACAGGAGGAACCATTATAAGGAGGCAAAATTTGGTTATTGTCTGGGGAGAGTAGTAGAGTCTCTCGAATGCTCTGCAATTTTTTGTATTTCCTTTCATTCAGATTGTACTTCCATATATTCCATAACAGAAATTCATAATCTATTACAGGTGCTTATCAGAATTATGCTTTTAAGTGTGATGAGAAGTAAGCTAGGGGCCATATTTGTAATAATAAGATAATTTCATATTAGTGGATGAAGAGATAAAGGGAGAACTAGAGGAACCTCCTGGGGATGGAGGAGGAGAGGAGGTGCAAGGTGAATCACATGAGATGACGAAAATATCCATCCTTGCACTGATGGGCAGCAACATGGCAAAAACCATACGATTGCCAGGATGATTAAGAAAAGGAAAGTGTCCATATAGATATAGTGGGAGTACCCACAGTTTCATTGATGAGGAGTTAGTACCAAGTATGAGCTATAAGATACAGCCAGCAAAACCTACTTCAGTTACTGTGGCAGGAGGGGAAAAACTAACTAGGTTACTGAATTTCTTTTTGAGTTCTGTGATTTAATACTGATTGAGTGAGTTTGGAGGTTGAGAACGAAGCTCAATCATTACATATATGTTTGCTTTGCTCAGTGTAAGCCTTGGAGCGATTCCCTCCATAACCACGGGCTTTATGAGTATTGTTATGAATATTTATATTTTCTACTTCCGTTGTTGTCGTATATACAAATTAGATAGGGAAAATTGCAGCAACAATCCCAAACCTTTCCAATTTTTGCGCACTTTACCTTAACCTTTATTTTGTGCCAGCGGAAGTTCTAAACCTTTCAAAAATATGTGTCGGAAGTCCAAATGGATGGATTTCATCCAGTTGACCGTTAGTCAACCCAAAAAGTCAAAATTGATTCAATTTTGACAAAATTATGAGGGGTAAAATGGTACTTTCAATTTTTCTCATTTTAAATAGGTTAAAATATTTATTAAAAAACCAAAAAATAAAAATCAATTTATAACACTTCTTCCTCCCACCCCACTTCGACCGTCAGCACCGCCGCCCCAAAGCTGGCCACTACCGCTGCCGGCACGTTGCCAGCACCACCCCTATCGCCTTCCCCAACCCCACTCTCTCCACCCCCAAAATGCTACCACCACAATCAAACCAAAACCTAAACCCAAATCCACAATTAGACCAAAACAAACCCCCTTTTTGAAGCTTTTCCATGAACCCGTTTTGCTGCTCCAAAAGGTGACAAAGTCTTGATTTTTCCAACTCTAGATCTGAAGCCACTTGCCTGAAGTGCTTGAGTTCAGTTTTTTGCTGTTCAAAATAGATCACTTTGTTACGCTCCTTGTTCAACTGAGACGCGAGATCTCGGATTTTTCCCTCTAGTTCATCTTTGAAACCCTTTTCAATTTGTAACTTATTGCGCAATTTGACTAAGCGCAACAGCTTTGGGTGTCGAAAGGGAAGAGCAAATGTTTTTTGGTGTCAAACCTGGCGCAGCTTTGGGTGTCGAAAGGGAAGGCTGATTCACAGGTTTTTTGGTGCCAAACCTTGCGCAGGCAGTGTATTTTTATGCCAAAATTTTATCAGATTTTGGTTTTTTTGGACTGTTGTTTGTGTGGCATTTGTAGGTAGAAGGTGATGAGGCGCCAGTATGGTGGTGCCGGCAGCGTGCCTGTGGTGGTGTCGGCCATCTAGAAGGAGAGTGATTGCAGTGTGCTTTTTTGGGTTTTTATTATTTTTTTTCAACTTATTTAAAATGAAGAAAATTGAAAGTACCATTTTATCCCTTATAATTTTGTCAAAATTGAATTAATTTTGACTTTTTGGATTGACTAACGGTCAATTGGATAGAATCCGTCTATTTGGACCTCCGGCGCATATTTTTGAAAGGTTTGAGACCTCCGCTGGCACAAAACAAAGGTTAGGGTAAAGTGCGCAAAAATTGGAAATGTTTGGGACTGTTGCTGCAATTTTCCCAATTAGATATGTTAAACTAAAGAAAAGATTATAAGAATTATTTTCTGACTTGTGCATGATATATTTTCAATTGCTAAAAACTTGTATAATCAAACTGAGAAGCAATTTGGTTTAATTTTATGATTATCTCATTGTCTCGAATCATGTGGGGATTGCTCTATCCATGAGGATGTAATTAATGTGATAAACCTATGATCCCTTGTTTTGTCGGTAAGGAAAAATTCCACCTAATCTTGCTTATTTTTTATGGTATCATCTCTCTGTCCTTCCTCTTGAGCCCTCATCCAGGGAAGCCTGTCTTGTTTTGGC
>CAIGRN010021112.1:0-24626 GCA_903798345.1 Fraxinus anomala
TTTTTGCCTTCTGCAATAAATTTGGATGCATATGTGCTGAGATTAATTTTTAATCCGTCAAATACACATGGGTACCCATATTTATGCTTCAATTAATATATGCAGTTATACTTCAATTGCATGTATGGCTACCTACATATACAGTTCAAGCTATTGTTGATTTATCAATTGGGATGTCCTTTTGGTGAAGTCAGTTATTCACGGTAGATAGAGTTGTTGTTCTTGTGATAGAGATTTTGCATAATCAGCTTATTTTGTTTAACAATTTTTTTTCACTTTTGAGTTGGATTCTGTTTAGATTGAGGTGTGATTGAGAAGTTGTGCTATGAGACTTGCCATTCATCATACTTTTGAAATTCGAGGTTGATTTATATTGTTTGTTATTTTTCCTTCTTATTAGTAAACATTTATCAATTTGCTTTATTTTTTAATTGCTTGTTTGTTTGGATTGTCTTAGGAATATTGGATGCTTTTTGAGATTTTTACTTTGTAATTTTCGTGGTGGATTACATTGGGTTGTCCAGGGAGCAGTTGGTGTAGACATTGGTGCAAACCCTTCTGCTGAAGGTGCTGATGAGGATGATGATGTTGATGACATTGTTGACACATTCAAACTCCAAGTTTAGTTTATGCATAATGAGTATTATGATTGAGTTCCATGTTTGTCTTTTAACATGGTTATTAAATATAGGAGCAACCCACATTTGACAATAAGCAATTTGTTGCATACATCAAGAAGTATATTAAGCTGTTGACACCTAAGCTTGATGCAGAGAAGCAAGCAGAGTTCAAGAAGAGTGTTGAAGGGACGACTAAATTTCTGCTCTCAAAGTTCAGTGACCTCTAATTGTGAGTTTAACATAGCATTATTTTTTTACCTCTAATTTTTGCTTTTAGTTATGTGAAAATGATAATTTGTTAGGGATACAATTGGTCTGTAAAAAAAATAAAAAAAATCGGAGACACGGCCCATGTCTCCGTGTGCGCACACAGAGATTTTTTTTTCCAGTGGTAGTAAACTTTTATTTGGCAAATAAGAGCTAATTTTCATGTATATGATAATGAAGTGGAAGTTTTTAAGTAACATCTACTAATTTACTCACACTATCTATTTTTATTCCGTAATATTGTCTTAATTACCAAATCCAAATTCTTCCAATAGGGGGAGATGTTTTCATAAAAATCAGAAAAGTAATATTAAGAATTATATTTAACCCATTGTTTTCCACTTTTTATGTAATTTTATCCCTTTTTATTCATATATTTACCAAAATGCTATTTATTATTCAACGAGCGTGTTCAATTTTTTATTACATACCTGTTACTTTAGCCAATGTATCCTTTATTTTCTTAGCTGAAATGGTAACTTCATTTTCAATTTACCACCTTTGTCCATATGCACAACATTTACTGTTATAATATGCTACACAATGTTGCATGCTTGTTAATTTTTAAACGTTAACTATTGAGGTGTTACACTTGTAAATTAATGGTGACAATTTATTATGATAAAATTCATTGGTGTTCCCGTGTTTTCTTGATGCATTATGTTCAACTTTTAGTCGCTCTAAACAGCTTCGTGCCTATTCACACCAATCTTGTATAAATTTAGAATGTTTTGATGTATTATTAGACTTTATTTTTGAGAACTACGGTTAATGTTGTTTGTTTTGAATTGTTACATGTTATTTCTTATGTTAATGTATTTTTCCCAATGGCAGTAAAGACTGGCTTGTATTCTTCATTTGTACAAATCCTCGACAATATTTTGAGACCTACGGTTAATGTTATGTGTTTTGAATTGTGACATGTTATTTCTAATGTTAAATGTATTTTTCCCAATGACAGTAAATATTGGCTACCTAGAAACTAAACAATGAATATGAAAACTTCCCTCTTCATATGCTGTTGCAGAGAATTTTATATCCATGAGTTTTGCAGAGTTTTTAAAAGCAAGACACAATATCCCACATCAAGTTTGAGCACCCAAGACATGGCTCTTTGGGATTTCTACCAAGAAAAAGAGCTTCTTGTCAAAGAGGAAAATGTGTTTAGCAATATTTAATTTTCATTCATATACTTTATCAGTTAATGATTTAATTTTCCCCTAATATTTAAACACTATTTGCTTTCTGGTTGTTGATCATTGATGGCACTCATTAATTTTATTTGCTTTTTTTTTTCTTGAAGACCATTCATATCATTGCCATCAAGATGATTAACCCATCTGGCTATTAGGCATTATTGTATGGAAATTTCCGAAATATAATTGATGCTCAAATGTAACGATTTTTCTTTCTAAATTTATCCATTTCCCAAGCTGATTTGCTTGATACTCTAATTGATCTACACCCTTCATTAACATTGCAATGTCATTTTCAAAATATGTTCAGTTATTTTCTCAGATTGTAAGTTTCTAATGCTGACTCTCCATTTCTACTCGTGCAGTGAAGGTCTTCCCCAAAGATGATCCAACAACTTTTGCTGTGCAATAAGGAATGAGAAGAATATAAAGCATAGAGAGGAAAAGAATCCGCCATTGATGAACATGAGTGCTTGGAATGGCTCAACTCCAACGAACCAAATTCTGTAGTTTGTGTCTGTTTTGGAAGTATGGCAACCTTTACTGAAAAACAATTACATGAAATTGCAAAGGGTCTTGAAATCTCCAGCCATAAATTCATTTGGGTTGTTACAAAAGGTAACAAACAAGAAAAAGATGAAAAAGAAAACTGGCTGCCAAAAGGATTTGAGGAAAGAACAAACATTTTACTTGGAGCAAGTTTTAATTGTTAACATTGTAGTAGGTTAGTTCTCTTTATAAAAAATAACCTTCTCACTGTTTTGACATCATTTGGTATCTGTATAGCTGGAATTCCTTGTGATTTTTGGAAAATGCTTAGTATAAATCCGTTGGTCCATTTTTCGTGCGCTAAAATTAACGATGTATTATAGCTTAAAATTAGTGCTAAAAGTGCTAGGTTGTATTTAATAGAACTTCATTGTTGTTGAATGCTTAGGAAAAAATAACTCCATGCTTCATCATATGAAGAAAACTATCGACCAACATCAGTTCAAAATAAAATCATTTATATTTTGTCGACAATAATCAACTAACATGCAACGTACGTTCTCTTCACTAGTTTTTATTAAAAAAAACATAAATAATGTCACTTTTATTAAAAATGATGTTTATCACTCAAAAAAGTGATAAAAATTTCAAGAAAGTGACTAAAAAAAAGTGACAAAAATTCAAAAATATGACAAATACTAAAAAATTGACGGTTCAAAAAAGCGATAGAAATTTTTTTAAAAAAAAGTGACATTAAAAAAGGTGATACAAATTCAACAAAGTGAAAGAAAATAAAAAAAGTGATAGAAAATAAAAATAGTGGCAAATACTCAAAAAGTAACAATTCAAAAAAATTGACAAACTCAAAAAAGTGACGCATTCAAAAAAAAGTGACAGAAAATAAAAAAGCGACACACTAAAAAAAGCGACGAAATTCAAAAAAAAAGTGACGAACACTAAAAAATGATAAAAATAAAATGATGGTGATTTTCTCGTTGAATATGATAAAAATAAAATGATAGTGATTTTCTCGTTGAATAATTAATATCTTTTCTAAATAGACCACCACCACTCACTCCCACGATAGTGATTCATACACTTGCCTCTAGAGCTAATTATAGTCTACTCCATATGTGAATTTACAATTATTTTTCTTTTTCTTTTATCCTTTTATTTTCCCTCTCTTAAGAAGACCATACGGAGAACAGAATTAGGAGTCTAAAAACTAAAAGAGAGATGGTGGGGATTTATATCATTATCCTTCAAATCTAGAAAGACTAGGTTACCAAGGAGACTGGAAATCCCTACCTTGATTGTGTCATTTCCCGTTATACTAGCAGAGCTACAAATCAGGGGGGCAGGGGATTATGGTGGATAAATCATAATACAGTGTTTGTAGCTCAATACAAAGGCTGAGTAAAAGCTAATGGATAAGGATAATGCTATGTGTACGTAGGATTATCCATAAACTTTCACATAACGGTCACGTGACTGACCCTAACCCCCTTGGATCGTGCTATGTACACGTAGCAAGATCCAATGGATAATTGTAATCATTGTTCTATGACCTCTACAACATTTGCCATCAACATCTTTCTGACCCCCAGAATAGCATAGTGTTCAACAACCAAGATTTTAAAATGAACACACTACAAGCTGAGGTGAAGTTTTCAGATGTGTGACAACGAAAAAGGCCAAGTGTACAAAACGAGATGGAAATAAATTTCGACCTGAGATGAAGTTGCTGATATCTAAAGACTTCACATCCGGCATCTCTTCATCCTTGAACTCTTCCCTGTAAATGTTTTAGCAAATGAAATAAACTCTGAATACAAATTGTGTGTAACAAAATTGAGGCCGAGTAGAGGGCGAGGGCGAGGGCGAGGATTCCACAGCAGAAAATATAAAGACCCATTAAGATTGTAATGAAATAAAAACCAGTAGAATCCAAAATAGATTACCTCTTTTTCTGAGTATCCATTGCATCAAGAGCATTCTTCTTCAGCACCTTCAGCTGTACTTTTGCAATTTGCAACTGATCTTCATGTTTGGGCAAATTTTCTCTACGAATTTCGAGCCTACACAATGGCAAATGGAAAGGAAAAAAGTATAATCAGGTGACAAAAACCTAGAATTAAATGCTTGTGGTCTCTGCACTCTGCTGGGAAATTTTGGGTTTTGAGGGTTTGTTTTAGTTTACGACGTAACGTTTACGTGATGTTTAATTAATTTAGGATATTAATCTAATTGAGTCACACTTTAGAGCAGTAGCCCTAACTTCCTCTTTTAGATACGTAACTAGAGAAATGTCCAAAACTTTAGATAACGCTAGAGATAAGTTATGACTACACATTGGTGTCGTCCATGAAAACGAGTCCACGAAGCACCTCACATGACATATGACAACGAGTGTCCCAGATATTATTTTCATTAATTTAATACGAGGTTACATGTCCCTTCTTAACTGTATTTCTTTCCAATACGAATACATAATCCAAATTTGTGGCGGTTGGAATAAAGAGAATATCTTCAACCAATTCGTAAAATTTCAAGGCTATAAATAAAAAAAAGGTATGTTTGACGGAACTTTTTTAAGCCCCTGTTTGGTACACAAAATTTTTTTTATTTTCATTCTTTTACTCATTTTCAACCACACATTTTTCAATAAAATAATATTTTCCATCACATCAATCACTTTTCCTTCTTTTTCAACCACAAATTCTCCATCAATTTATTATTCCAGAATACATTCTTTCAAAATAATGTAGTTCAAACACATCCTAAGATTATAAGTTGATCTAGCATCATTTTGATATACACATTCGTGAGGACCATAGCTTATAATCTATGAAAATTTTCACAAAACATACACTTAGCCCCCGTTTGAGCTATATTAAGCCATTGTTTGGTATTCATTATTTTCAAAATATATTTTTCACTTTCTTATTTTCAATTACATTTTTCAATAAAATGATATTACACGTAAATTCAAAAAAAAAATTCTTAATTTTTAACCACATATTTTCCATCAAATCACTATTCTAAAATACATTTTTTGAAAAAGAATGGGGCTCGAACATGCTTTAAAATGAGATTTTAGAAAAAATGTATTTTGAAATAGTGATTTTTTGACGAATGTGTTTAAAAATTAAGAAAGTTTTTGAATTTATGTGTATTATTTATGATAGAATATTTGGCTAAAAATAAATTTTGAAAAAAAAATTTTCATTTTTAAAAAATTGGAGCTCAAATGGAAACTTAATTGAAGTAACTACCAAACGCACCTACCTCCTATACAAGTGAAAACGTATCTATCAAGAAATCACTCCCAATCTCTATACTATCAACTATGGATAAAACTAATTGTACCTAAAACTTTGACAATGTTTTTGACAATACGCCACATGGTGGCCCCCTATTGGGCTCAAAATTTTCGATACAAGTAACATGGTTGATCAACTGTCGAGGTTTCAAATTAGTTATATGCAACAGTGTTTCCCCAAGTACAGGGAAAAACTGACAGAACCATACAGGTTATCCTTTTTTTGTCACCTTCTAATGATAATTTGTTAAGTGTTTATCTGCATGATTTATGTAAAAGAAAATAAATAAATAAAAAATTATGTAGCTGTAGCATTATTTTGCTTGCAATTACTTTACTTAATCTTGACTTTATTGTCACCAAAGCACAAAGTTTGAGTTGAGCTGTACTATGAGTATAGAGTGGGGGTTCATCGATACCTAACAATAGGGGGAGGGGTTGGCAATTCTTTATTATCATGGGTCATGCATGGGGCCCACCCCATGTGAGTGTGTGTAAAACTTTTGTAAAACCAATTTTTGTACGTATGGCGTTGTTCGTTTGAGTTAGGACAACACCCCACGTCTATATTTGATTATTTTCTTAATTTTTCCCCTACATCTGTAACTTTCACATCTACAGCACTCCACGTCCCCACCCCACTATGTACCAGTGCCACCTCCATCCATGCAATTCCTGCAAGTAATGTCCCTCCAGACATACCATCATTGGCCCCTCTAACAATTTTTTAATGTAGCCCAGTTCTTGAATTCATTTGTTCAGTTAGATTTCTTTTTCACCAAGAAAATATCAAGATTTACAGTGGTTAACGATGAAGGGTTTCTTCCTCTCCCAAGTCCCAACCCTTTAGTCAGTGTCAAGTTTGCTGCTTCTTGAAAGAAGAAGGAAATTTTTTTCGTATTTTCATAGATTTTTCTTGGAGTTGTGAGTAATTTGGGGTGAAAAGGAATGGCTCGAGATGGGTTTATTGTGGATAATCAAAATCAAGTGTCTTTGATTAAAAAAACTGCTGTTTCTAGGAACTGGATACTTTTGGACAGTAATGGGCAGGGTACTATTTTGGATTTGGATAAGTATGCTATTATGAGAAGAGTCCCAATAAATGCTAGGGATTTTCGATTTCTTGATCCCCTGCTGTCTTATCCTTCTAAAATTCTTGGCAGAGAAAAGGCAATTGTCCTCAATTTGGAGGTGAAATTTTCAAATATTTTTTTCTGTTCTCTCTGTTGTTTTCAAATTTTTGAGGTTTATTATTGTGAAATTTGTTAATTTTTACCTGATTGTTCTGCTAACCGGCTGTCTTATCTCTAATTTCAGCATATCAAAGCAATAATAACTACAAATGAGGTGATTTTCTAATTCTCGAACTTAAACCCTGCAGAATTTAGTATATAACTTTATATCGATTGTTAGTAACTATGAACTTGATATAATTGAGACAGTTCTGAAGGAAAATTTTTATTGATTTTGTCTCTGTAAAATACAAAGAAAAAGTTCGATGTCATACGGTCACAAATAGTCTATTATAGTTGAGCTGAAATATGTTTATGGATGTTCGAGGTAGGTATTGATTCGCGATCCACTTGATGAAAATGTTATTCCTGTTGTTGAGGAACTTCAAAGAAGATTACCTTTGGCTATTGGCCGAGGCGAAGGAGAAGATTATGAGCTGCCTGAAGCACAAACCGAAGAAGACTCTGATGAAGAAATTGGTACACCACGTCGTCTGAAATTTTATTTGTGAATTTCCGTCTTCTTCTTATTGATTATACTGTTTATGCATTATGTTATTGAAAGTTCTACAAAAACTTCTTGCATTCCTTTTAACTTGTTTAGTTTATACCAGTTCTTATAACTAAATACTGAAAATAGCAAAATTAATTTTAATTTGTTAATAACAAGTGCAAGTGCTTTCGTCCACTTATTGATGGTTTCAAAGATTAAATGTAGAGTTCCCGTTTGAATTTAAAGCTCTGGAAGTAGCATTAGAAGGCATATCTAGTTTTCTTGACTCACAAACTCGAGAATTGGAGACTGCTGCTTATCCCGCTTTAGATGAGCTAACGGCTAAGGTGAGGCATGATTTGATGAAATTGCTTGTTTGCTTCGCTCGTCTTTCGATAATTTATGAATATAGACAGTTCCTATGATTCTATGCAGACTAGCAGTTATAACTTGGATCGGGTGCGAAAAATGAAGAGTGCCATGACAAGGTTGACCAACCGAGTACAAAAAGTATCCTCATTCCCTCTCTCTCCCCCTCTCTCTGTCAAAAATAAATGTATTTACTGGAGAATTTTAGCAAGAGTAAAAGTTACTTATTTTACTAACAAAACTTACTTTTCCAAATGCAAGTCTTTTGAGAAGTAACTTTCACACTTAGCCACACCTCCTCTAGTGAGACTCAATCAGCCATTATGTGTGTGGTATCAGCTACGTTACAAAGCCGATTATTAATTACTTGCTTCATGGAAGCACTAATGACGATGGAGAGAATTTCTCAATCTCTGTTTCTTTCTCTGAAATGAACTCTCAGAATGAAATTCTGAATAGCACAACTGTCAACACAAAATCCAATCTTTATAGAAGCAATATAATGGTGGATAATTAATTAAATTGCACATATTTTTGTGCTCTCATAGACAAAATTCGAATCCAAATATTAATAAACATCTTCCTGTCCATATAAATTTGTTTCCTCAGAGCTATGCTCTTTCCAGGTAAGGGATGAACTCGAAGAACTTCTAGATGATGACGATTACATGGCAGATCTTTATCTATCAAGGAAATCCTCGGTTTCTGCTTCACCCCTCAGTGATATTGGAATTCCTAAATGGTTTTCCGAGTCTCCAACAATACATTCAAAGATTTCCAGAACTAGCAGGGCAAGTGCAGTAACGACTCATGCGGAGGATAATGTAGAGGAACTTGAAATGTTGCTCGAGGTTATTAATATAATAAAATGGAACTTTGTTTTCTAATTGTAGTCTTGATGGATATGCTGAAGGATAAACAGTAAATATCTTTTTGCAGGCTTACTTTATGCAAATCGAAAGCACGATGAACAAGTTGACCACGGTATGTAATTAACTTCAATTTACTACATAATCTAAATGTACATAGAACAAAAATTAGTTGTGAAAATATGATTCGTTACTTGCTCAATAGAAAAGCCTTTTGCACATGGATTTCGAAGAACCACAATTTTTTAAAGAATCTGTTCTCGTATATGACATTTTGGATGCTCTTTTTCTGGCAGTTGCGGGAATACATTGATGACACGGAGGACTACATTAATATTCAGGTGCATCCTGACATTGATCTTAGCAATTTTATGAACTATTTCAATAACAGAACAAAGTTAATTGGAATTAATGTTTCGAAGATGATTCTTCGTTCATAAAGAAATAATAGTTTCAATTAGTATAATCACTAAATTTTGCACTAAGTTTGAATACATATGTAATGACCCGAGCATGTATTCAAGCCGTTAACTCATACGTATTGTTCACTTTGGGAGAGTCTGTGCCCATTTTACCTCCCTTAGGATTCCATTTAAGTCTTTCATAATTTAGAGGTCATGGGTTCAAATCTTGTGGATGTGATAGAAATTCGTGATAGATAGAAAGGCACATGCTCTCACAAAGCGAACTATACATATGAGTTAACGACCCAGATACAAGCTGGGTCATCGTCAAATGTTTAGGACACAATATCCTAGTTGACAATTTTGTCTTCTTTGTTGCAGCTAGACAATCATCGTAATCAGCTCATTCAGGTGCACGATGCCTTTATCTCTTTATATTAACTCACCTTCATCCTATGCTTGCGTGCTCCAAAATATAACCTGTTCAATCCTGTTGTAACTTTTGTGGTAATAGATTCATACTGCATCCTATGCTTGCGTGCTCCAAAATATAACCTGTTCAATCCTGTTGTAACTTTTGTGGTAATAGATTCATTTGTACGAAAGATAAGATATAATTTAAATCAACTCTTTTCTTACTCTGCAGCTGGAGCTATTCCTAAGTTCTGGTACTCTCTGCTTATCTATGTATTCTTTAGTGGCAGCCATTTTCGGAATGAACATTCCATATGCATGGAAGCACGACCATGGGTACATATTTAAATGGGTACGAACATCATTTGACTATCAAAACACAAACATTTTGTCCCTTTTTTTGTGTATCAAGTCCTTTATGCTAAAGAATTTTATTTTCCCTTCATATAGGTTGTGATCCTTGCAGGAATTTCTTGTGCATCCCTTTTTCTATCAATAATTTCATATGCTCGACGTAGGGGTCTTGTCGGATCTTGATGTAAGAAAGGTAACTACTAGTTCCAGGTGAATTGCATAATCTGTCGAACTTCAAAAGTGTAGTGAACTTCTTGGCCGAAATCTAGACTACCACAATGAAAAATTTGTGACTCGACGTGTGGTAATATGTTAAAGACGTGATGGGATTAGGCATTTCTCAACCACAAAATGCTTGGTCTTCATTTTCGTAGTTGGGGTAACTTGCTATTATGGAAATTGAGCATTAGACTTTCGATAATGGTCTCGCTCATTTCGTGGGAAGCGAATATATGTTGAACAGGTTGAGCATTTATATTGTTTAGAATTTGATGATATGAAACGAGAAATTGTACAATAACTTCTTTTAATACAAATATTTATAGATTTAAAGTTTTTATATTATAAAAAATGAATAATTAAACTTTAATAGTTCATTAAGCACTAGTGACAATCAAAATAGTGAGAGAGTTACGAAGTATTGACTTTGCAATCATATTATCATTTCCCATTGGGAAACTTAGGGCATGTTTTTTTTACCATTTTCAAGTCGTTTTTTGTTTTCGATTTTTTAAAATAGTGAAAAACGCGTTCTCTGTCCCATTTTCGTAAACGCGTTTTTGAAAACAAGTTAAAAATTTACAAAGAAAATTCAACGACAAATTTGTCATTTTGGGTGTTTTCAGTTATAATCAAGTAAAAAATTTTAAAATGTGTGTTTTTAAAATAATTTTTCAAAATGTCAATAAGCACATTTTCTACAATTTCAAAATGATCACTCAAAACATAAAACCTAAAATGAATTCAAAACTTAAAACATAAAACTGAAACACAAAGAGATCAGCTCCTATAATCTCAATCTAACTGCAAGTTAATTTGACAATCTAAAATGTGTGTTTTTAAAATAATTTTTCAAAATGTCAATAAGCACATTTTCTACAATTTCAAAATGATCACTCAAAATATAAAACCTAAAATGAATTCAAAACTTAAAACATAAAACTGAAACACAAAGAGATCAGCTCCTATAATCTCAATCTAACTGCAAGTTAATTTGACAATCGTTTTATTAGCTTTTCAAAACTCATTTTCAAGCACACACTCTCCAATAAAATAATATTACACGTAAATCGAAAAAAAATTCTTCATTTTTAACCACACATTCTATAAAAGTCACCATTAAAAAATGTATTTTTCTCACTCAAAATGGGGCTCAAACAAGGGCTATCATTCTGTTGGGCGCTAGGCAAAGATGGTAGAATTGCTGTTGGATAAAGAGCATGTTTAAGGGTTAATTTCAAAACTACGAAGGGGACCAATTTAAAAAATCATGTAAATCGAAAAGTATTTTAAAAATAAGGCGTGTCTTCAAATATGTTATTTTTTAGTTAATGTAATTTTCTCATGTTTATAATATTTTTTTACACAAATCTTACATTAGTAAATACAATGATTGTAATTTACATTCTATATTAATTTATATTTAAATCATGTTATGGTGCATATAAATTTTTTTCTTCTTCTTTTTTGAAATTATAACTAATACTATATTATTGCTGGAGGTGTTAAGTGAGACGAGTCGATGTCCCGAAAATAAGCTGAGTTGGCTCGACTCACGCCCGATGTGAATTGTGGGTGCAAGTCGAATAGCGAAAACCTCGTGTAAGCCACCCATTGATTCGCAAGTCGAGGCCAGATTATCCTACTGTATGGTTGCTTTTTGCAGTCATGCATACTGCAATTGAACCGTTCTATTGCTCAACATGGTGTTATCTAATCCAAGGTCAATTCAAATTTTAAAATTTGAAATTTTTTATAATCAATTCAGAGTTTATAAACAGAAAAGGGTGATAAACGAATTCGGAATTCTCTACTAACTCATAAATGAGCTGAGAGGTTGACAACTTCTCACAGTGATGGGTCCCAATGAGATATTGTCAACCAAACCACCCCTCCCTCCTATACATGTAGCATGGCTCCTCACAAATATACCACTCATCTCTTTAATGGTACAATTTTGCAATTATTTTACAGTTGCTACATTGTTTTCAGATATATCTTCAATTCTAATTTTTTGTATCAATTATTTCTACTAGTTATAGTTTTATTCCTAAATTTCTACATAACTCGTTACATGGGATTAATGATGATGATGATGATGTTAACCAATTCTACAGTAGTTCCAATACTCCGTCTATATTTTTTCTCAACCTGGCCATTGTTTCGAATCTGAAAAATGTCAGTACTATCGAACCAACAACCATTAAGCCTGATGACGACTTGAAGAAGCGATCTCTACAAAGAGAGAGGAAAAAAAGGCAAAATCTCATTAATCTACTTTTGAATGTTGGAAACACTTCAAAAGAATGAAGACCGTTGAGAATAACGACCAGATTACGAAAGCATGTTGTAATTATAGGGGAAAGGATTTCACTTGGAAAGTAAATATTGATACTATCCAGTACAACAAGCATTATGAAAAAGGCCTTGTTCATATTGAGATTGTCGGAATAGGTAAGAGTCAATTTCAATTTGGTTCAGGCGAAGACGGGCATTCTAGAGCAATTTTTGCAAATTGAGCATTTAATTCAGAAACAACACTCAAATGTATGATAATATTCATATACAGTGCCAACTGCCAAGTTGCTATCCATAGTGGAAATTGTACACTTGATGAAATTCATACAAATATGTATTCAACCGATACTATAAATTTAAGATGTAATGAAAAAAATACAAATTATTGACGATTTAAGAAATTATAATGGTGTCATTTTATTTACTTATGATCCGTGGTCCTGGAAAAATCGTAAAAGATATAAGTTTTTGATCATGTATAAAAAAAAATTATTGTATTCAAGGCCATTAAATTATCAAAAAATGCGCAACATTTTCAAAATTTTAATGGGTGTACAGAGAATATTGGGAAGACCTGTCCATATTATCCCACAAGTTGCGATTACGGACCTTTTATTAACTTACATAGTTACAAATGTATTATCTAAAGTATTTCATTGCATTTGACATTTGACATAGCATTATACATTACGATATAGAAAGTAATTTGTATAATTTATATTCTCAATATGTTGTCAAGTACGATATTTATATTAGATAAAGATAGATCACGTGACTTAGACAATATTATAATTGGAATAGAAGCACATATTTGTATTTGCAAATGACTTCAAGAAGATGAGGATGACAAGGTGTGCATCTATTCAAATGTGCAATTGTAAACTGTTGAAAGTAGAATTGTAATTAAGTTTAAATTTTGAATCGTCAATCGTTATTATATTGTGTTTATCTCATTTATTTGTTTTTAAAAAATTATACATGAAATATTCAACAGGGTGCAGTTTTAACTCTGCCTTTATGTTGTAGTCAAATCCAAATATAGATAAAAGAGAATTTTTATAAATTTATAAATTCTTAAATTCATATTTGTTTTTACAAATGTAGGCCTTCATCGTACTTGTAAGAGTGATAATAAAATTTTTGACAAAAAAAAAAAAGAAAAGAAAAAATACGAGTATCAAGTGGCTCACAAGCTAACGAGTTGAGACTTCTTGTTCAAAGTTGAGTGTCCAATTTGTTGTTCATCTGTGATTTATTGACACATCATTTTATACCTAGTTTTAAGCACAAGTGTTAGTGAGAGAAAAGTTAAATATGTTAATTTAAAATGATATGTCAATGAATCATTGGATGAACAACAAGTTGAACATCCAATTTTGACCAATAGATCTCAACTCATGAGTCACTTGGTCACCCACCAAAGGGTGCGCTAAGTCGAAATTTCTTGAAGCGGCTTGCGCTGGTGCTTGGCCGCATCCAACGCCCCTAGTAAAAACTAATAGCTTGTTTGAGTTCTATTTTTTGTTCAAATTGTACTTTGGAATAGTATTTTGATGAAAAATTATAGTTAAAAAATAAGAATTTTTTTTAATTTATATATAATATTATTTTATTAAAAATATATAAATAAAAATAAAAAAGAGAAAAATACATTTTAAAAATATGGAGCATCAAACAGGGGCTAAATAGCCTCTTCCCCCAACCCCCTCTCTAACCTCTCATAACCACTCTCGATTTCTGCTCCCCAAACCCACGCATAGATCACTGACGACACGTCACTCCTCCAAGCCACGTTCCCTTCCCCCAAATCAGCCACCCTAATCTGATTCACTGGTCCATAAAGACACTAATCCAACCCACATCGGTAAATATTTACCGGGTTAGAGGCGAAGGTAGTTGTTTTGGTGATTATAATTTGTGGGTTTTGGTTTATGAGTTTAATGCAGATACAACTGAGAAAGTAGGAGTGGGCACGAACGTAAATCCCCTATTTCATGTCGTGGAACTAGCATGCACTGCGTAAATCACGAGGAATTATTATTATATATTTCGTTAATTTAGAAAGTCCCGAAACAATTACACTGAGATGTCGAATCAGATGTTGAAGTTGAAGCGGGATGTGGTTTCGCCATGCATGACATGTCCTCTTTGCCACAAGATCTTCCGTGATGCCACCACTATTATCGAATGCCTCCATACGTGTGAGTGTGCTTTTTTGTTGAGTAATTTTTTGGAATTCTGTTGTTTGATACCCTTCGAGAGTTCATCCCTCAAATTCTGACCTACTATGAGGTCTGGGTGTTTTTTGTGTTTTGGCATCTGGGTTCGTGTTGGCGTGGATTGCTTGTTAAGGATCTGTCTACTTCATATGTGCCTATGGGTTTTCTTCAATTTTTCTATTCCATACGTTTTTTTTAATTATCTGGTGTAGAGTCTTGGATTTTATAGACGCTCATGGGAAGATTTTAAGACTTATTCGTGCGAGCTGAATGGTTTCCATCCCCTTGAATTTCCTGTTTATATCTGGACCATTTATTGATTATATATAAAGCAGCAATTTTATTTTGTTATTTTTTCCCCAAGGATTGTCGAAATTTGAATTGGTTCTGAATGAGACTTCTCCCTCCTCACCTCCTGATCCTCATCCCGTGGATTATGGTTCTGGCGTCAGATTAGAACTTCAAGTGTGTATAATATCTGCCTCTCCTCTTGTTTGTTTGAGAGGTTAGCTATTTTTATTTTAGTATTAAAAAATAATTGATCAGTGCTATTGGCATCCACCAACAATCAGGGAAGTAAATATCAGCATTATGACTTAACTGTCAGTTGTTTAAGAGTATATGTTTCTGTGTTGTCTCGCAATATTTGTCCATTTATATAGTTATTCCTAAAATAAGGACACTTTCTACTGCTTTACAACCAAGATTACTGTTGGGTCATCCTTAAACTCAAGGTCAGATAATGACATTTGCCTTCTATTCTTGTTTAGATCGTGACCGATTCAAGAAATTCTCTCTCTTTGTTTGTACCAGTAATTTTTAGTAAGGAATCTGATAATCTTGCTATATCATGCAGTTTGCAGGAAATGCATATATAAGAAGCTCTCTGATGAAGAAATGGAATGCTGTCCAATATGCAATATCCATTTAGGATGTGCTCCATTGGAAAAGTTGAGGTCAGATACTTCTTCAAACTTGTTTTTGTTTATATCCACTCTCTCATACGCACACACAGAGAAGTACATATACAAATTGTCTCGATATTCTTTCTATGCATTTTCTGAATGATAACTGAGAATGCATGTAATAATTAAAAAAAATAAAAAATCTTTTCATTTCTCACTGCCCTCAAATCATTTGGATACCTTTGAAACACTGAGCGTTGTCTGGTTTGCCAAGCTCCTCACTAAGATTCCTATTAGTTTCTTTTCTCTTTCACATTTGTGTCATACTTTTTTAAAATGCGAAGCTTATTGTTCATAAAGTGAAGAATGTACCTTTGGGTTAGTGTGGTACATAATTGAACTTATATTGTAGTAAACTGAAATTTGGATCTCATATTACCTCCACTGTAAGTGTAGTATTTTTCACAAGCAGGTTCAGCATTTCAACTCTTTATTTAATTCTTTTTTTTCTTAGAGGAAGTCTTCATTACATTCTATCTATCATAATCATAATCATAATCATAGCACTTATCATTCTATTGGCCCATATATTATTTATTCGAATTATAATTACATAGGTTTGAAGTTAAAGGTGCTTATAGTTAACAGAGAACTCTAAAATTTAATCTGAGTTATAGCTCTTTTCATAGGCTTCATTCAACGACAAAATTTTTGGTTCCATTTGAATGCTTGCAAATGCCCTAATTTGTAAATTTGGAGACACAAACTTTCCTTAAAGCTTATGCCCCTGTTTGGTTTAGCTAAAAATCAGATTTTAGTAAATTTTGATATAAGTCGATGACATGTGTGGTTAAAAAGTTGATAAAAGTCTATAAATTTGTGGTTAAAATTAATTATTAACTTTGATTTAGATTTTTATTAACCTTTTTAGCTAAATCAAACATGGGCTATAACTTGATATTTGGTGATCAGGGTGGATCATAATTTGCAAGATGTGAGGGCTAAGATATTTCCATACAAAAGGAGGAAGGTGGAGGCTCCTGAAGTTGTGACTCCAGTCACACTACCTGCAAAGAGAAAGGAAAGATCTATCTCTTCCCTGGTCAGCACTCCCAGAGTATCAACATACAGTGGAATGACTGGAAGAAGATCAAAATCTGTTGCAAGAAAAGCTTCAAGAGGCTCCATTTTTACAATAGAGAAATCTCCTAAGAAAGGCGAAGTTCCTGTTGAAGACCACCCTGAAAGCTCTAGCGCACCTTCGACTTTGAACAAATTTCCTCAGAGTACCAGGCTGGTAAGAGATATACTTCTGAAGCTAATATACGTTTCCTCGTGTGTACACAGCCATATGCTCTTATCAATCTGCCACATGCATACACAAATATCACTCTTTATGCTCACTGATCGTGCTGTTACAGAATTCTACTGCTGCTGAACCATCTGTTCACCCTAGTCCTGATAGAGGAAGAGAGAATTGTTCTGAGCCAGGGGATGGGAAAGTTGAGCTTTGGAGACCTTTAAATTGTCTGGTGGAAGCAGCGAATACGAGTAAGTCTTCTATGTTGACTTCGCAAGTGTCTGTTGCTCAATCAGAAGCTCTACAATTGCATGACAATGAAGTACTCCTCTGTAACACCAAAGACGAGGAGCATGCGAATATATTAAAAGTTCATGATGAGAAGAAAGGTAGTAACAATCCCCCTCCAGAACCAGATGAACCTAAAAAGCTGCGCAAGATCCGCCAGAAGAAGACCCATAAATTTGGAGAGTTCAGGGTTCCACAGGCTGTGCTCGATTCTACCAGTGCTAAATGGGAAATCAGGAATGATCCAATCTGGTTCTCATTAGTAGCCTTAGATGACCAGTAAGCATTTACTTTAGTCCTCAAAGAATTAAATCTTCTGAAGAGGTGAAATGTAGTTGTACATATTATATACTTCTCTGCATTCTCTAATTTTTGCCTAATATATTTTCAGGAAAGGAGATGCACTATTGCCTCAGATTTCTGCAAGTTACTTGAGAATAAAGTAAGTTCTCATTGACTTCATTTCATTTTCGTTTTCGAAATAAATGTAGATTAAAAGATAATTTTTATGGTATTGTTACTTCTACATTATCCGCCATAAACGTGATGCTTTAGTGGCATATAACTTCATTAGCAAATACTTTGGATATCAATAAATCAATTGATAGTAGATAAACGAAAATAGTTTATAAAGCCCCAAATATATAGGACTTTCGCTGAAATTCTATTTATCATTTTTTTGTTTAATATTATCTGTACACTTATAAAAAATAAGCCGTCATAGCTGGCTTTTCATTTCCACCTGTGTGATAATTGGTACTGCTGTGAACTCATGGACATACTGGATATTTTATGTCATGTGATTTACAAGGCCTGCAATTAACAAGTAAATGTATTTTTGTTCCTGTCAAAGTTAGCTAGGATCCAATAATTACATTCACTTGCACTTTCTAGTTAGCTTTCTTTAAATATATAACTTGCGGACATTAGTCTGAGTATGAAATTACAATTGTCTACTTTCAAAATAGTATGGCCTGCTTTTTCTTTTCGTTAAAAAAATTAGACTTTAGCTTTCTTTTAGTATGATAATTCTTTGAATGATTGAATGCTAACTTCCTTCTTGTATTGAAGTCCCTTTAGCAACAGGGTTGAATTGATTAGTCCAATCAGCAAAACGTAGTTACGGAGATTTCATAGAAGACTTGCCGAAAAAACGTACTTATTTATTCATAAAAATAGGGGTGGACATGATTCCATTTGGTTCTAATTTCAAGAGATTCGAACTGAACCTTGAACCAGTGTTTTTTTTTAATAATAGAACGAAATGGGTTTTTTTTTAAGATATGGAACCAAATTGGAACCTAACTATTCAGCTCTGGTTTGGTTTGGTTTTAGTTTTATTTCTTAAATTTTACAGACTTGCGTCATATCCGTTACTAATATATACCTAAATAAAAATAAATATTAAATATTCAGCAAGTTCAAATTATCAATCATCAAGATTACAGAAGTCCAAACAAACAAACAAAATATAGTCATAATTTGAATGCAGAAATAAATTTCCATTTGCATACAGAAGATTGCCTAATAAGTAATAATAATGATTCACTAAATTAATTGCAGCGATTTTGACGTCGCACCCTCACAATAAGAATGAATTATGCAAAATTTTTATAGTCTACTTTTTTAGACAACCATTAACCGTTTAATACTCCACCAATGTTTATTGGATTTTCTTTTATTTGTGAATCATCAAACAATCAGAGAGAAAAATAGTTTAAAGGTTTTTTGTAAGTGATTGACTAATTCCATTTTTCGATCTTGAAAGAGTCTCCTCTATTGACGTAATGAAATATGATGCGGGCGTGTCGCGATTTTTTGTAAATTGAAAATGAGTGAATGAGAAATTATTCAAAGGAATACAAAATTAGGGTGTACACAATTAATGTGTTGTCTCGAGTGATCTAGAACCAATTAATGAGTTGTATCCGATTAATGAGCTGTCGCCAATGATTACAAAATTAAGGTTTCCACTAATTAATATATATAAAAAATTAAAATTAAAAATCAAATTTGGTTCTGCTCTAGTTCTCGGTTCTAGAACCAGAACCAAACTAGAATCAAAATCAAATGGTTCTTGGTTCGAAGAACCAAAATCATTATTTTTTTTTGTAGAGCCAAACCGAACCGCTAGGTTCGAGCGGTTTGGTTCGGTAGTTTGGTTCGGTTTGGTCCTGGTTTGGTTTGGTCTTGACATTTTGTCCACCCCTACATAAAAATGAGAAATAGATTCAGATTTATCTTCTTGAATTTTGATTTGTTTTCTTAACATAATTATTAGTTATAAGATAGAAAACTTTTCTTTTTCTTAATTTGCCACTTGCCATTTCATTAGAAATTTTGTGTATAAACAGGACTAGTGTTTTTGAATAATTAGACAATTATTGGGGATTCAATTATATTTCATTGCTCTAAAGTTTCTCTGCATATCTTAACTCTCTCTCTCTCTCTGCATCATTCAGTAGCTGTAAAATCATTGACGATGCACTTTGTTTTATTATTAATTATAGCTTACTAGCTTTGGAGTGATCCAACTGAAAAAAATTTCATAGTCGAATCCTATGAATTGAATCCACAAGGTGATTCATGGGATCTTTGAAGTGCGTGATGTTGACATTACTATGAATACAAAGTTAAAAAAGTGTCTTCATAATTGTCAGATTGTCACTTTTCTCCTGGGGTTTTTGTGGTGTGTGGGGGAGATCATTCCACATTTCAGTCTCCATTCATTTACCATTAATGTCTAATATATTCTTGTTATTTACTGTACGCTCTTTTTCCCTAATGAATGGTTCTCGGCATCTAACAGTTCCCAAGATGTGTTTGCTTCCTCAACAGAATAAATTCTTGAAATGAATGAGGATTGCGCATCAGTGTTGGTGTCTATCAAGTTTAACAGGAAATGATTTTCTATTGTTGTGTGTTTTCTATCTACTTTTTCAAGTGAGAAGTTACAGTCTTCATCATTATTCTCTAATTGATATGAGTCTCTCTTTTTTAACGAAACATGTATTAATGTATAGCCATCATAATGTATCATTTCAGTAACCAACTTACATCAGAGCTTACAGTTTAGACCATTGTGAGTAGATATCGTTGTTTGTAGGCTATTTTTGAAACATGGTCGTATTCAAACTAGAGGAGACTGAAAAATTGAATTTTATCTTACTGTTTTTTGCCTGGGAAGGCAAAACTTAGTCAGACTTACTACTTAAGAACCATTATACACTTGGATATCTTGGGAAGTGCTACATGCTCAATCCACCTCTTTATTTACATAGGGTTAGCTGCATAGCCTAATAAATTTTCTGTTCTGAGTCAGCAAAGTATGAACTTCCTGTTTCAGTTAAACTATACCATACAATCTTTCTTCAAGCATGTTCGTCGTGTCAATTTGTATTATCGTTCTGGGTTCATGGGGGGCAGTGATGCGAGTTGTCTATGCCCAATCCTAATATGAACTCTTCCAACTTCACTGATTATTTTTTAGGTGGTGACGAAATAATGACCCTTAAACTTGTGCAGGCTTTTTCACCATGTTTTTCTTTCTGCTCTCCATTTGGGTGGTCATTGATCCTCTATCTGTTTATATTGTTGCATTGACTTATAATTTTTAATTTCTTTTGTATATAGATTATTCTACCAAATACCAAATGAAGAGAACCCTTTAGTTGCCTGTGATTTCATTTCTTGTCACTTGAATCAGTTATTAAGCATGATCATTTATCTATGTCTATGGGATACTAAGCTTACAACTTTTACGTCTTTGAAATTTCCACCCAAGCAATAGCTAAACTGGTATGAGATAATAGAATTGCAGTTCTACAAAGTTTATCATTCAGTTGAAGATGTATTTTATTGATGGTCTATAATTGTAGTGGTGAGATCTAAGGAACTGTTTAGTGTATGCTCTCAAAGATTCATGAAGCATAATTCTGATTTTCCGCCTCCTGGGACATTGACGAGAAGCATTATCTTCCTATGCATTTCAGCATGCATCCCCCCGACGACCCCCACGCCCCCGGACCCCCAAATATAAATGCACTTATGTATACCTATATTTTTTTTGATTTGTGGAGCTTTAAATTAAATTTCCCATAGTTACGCTTAGGAACAACATAATGTGATTTGTGTGCAGTTACGTTTGAATTGCTGATGTTTTTCCATATTGTACTATAAAAGAAATTATTAAATATATGTTTTTGTTATCAAACAGATTATGAAGGAAGCATTAACTTTTTGTTCATGTCTGTTTCATTCTTCACAGGGATGGGAACATACCAGTTTCGTTTATTCAGAAGTACCTCAAGAAGAAATTGAGTCTTACAAGTGAAGATGAGGTAATCATTTTCATCACTTGGAATGATTTCTCAACCAATTTTTCATATTTTAGTTCAAAAGAAGTTTATATTAAAATTGAAATTGGCTAAATAACCCACTAGAGTGGCAGAGTCAGGATTCGGATCTAGTGGAGACCTAACTTAACTACCAAAAATTTTCAAACAGAAAATATAATAATATTAAAAATAAAAAGTAAAATAAAAAAAAAAGCCAAATATATTTTTTTAAAAGTTTCGGTGGGGGTCAGGGTTTAGGTTTTAAATGGTATGGTTTAGTTTTGGTTTTTTCTCAAACCATTTAGAATGGTTTTGTTTGAAAATCTATTAAAAACTGGCCAAACTGGACCGCCGATACTCGTACGATACACTAGTTTTGTGAAGATGCCATTTACTAAATGCAAAAAAGTTGTCTTTGCAGTTGTTAGTTTAGGCAATTACTTTTCTGCTCGTTATTTTGTAGGTTCAAATCAAATGTATGGGACATCCAGTCATTCCCTCATTGACATTGAAAAACCTAGTTGATCTGTGGCTTCAAACCACTAGTCAGGAGAGAGTATCTGCCAGAATAGGTTCATCGGCAAAGGATTTCGTGATGGTATTGGGCTATGCCCGCAAAATACCTTCTCCTTGAATGTTTTCGCTTTCATTTTTCCATATCTTGGATAATCTACTGTACGACGTGTGAGTTTCTTAAAAGTTGGAGTTTCAATCCCGTCACTATATGACCACTGTGAGCATGTGTTAGGCTGTTGCGATTGAAATGTGTTAGTTCTAAGTTTATTTAAGTTTCATAGAAATGGAGGAGCTCGTGAATGGTAGATCAAAAGTGGTCTTGTGTACACCGTAAATGTTGGGTGGAAGTTCTTACTGCTCCAATACATCGCAAGTTATCGCGTCTGTTATATTTTATGCGTATACTCTATGCACCTACTTTCCCGGTAGATTTTCGACTTGTCCTATTTTCTCCTGTCATCCTAGATTTGGACTATTTATGAGTATTACAATTGTTATTTGCATTAACTGCTGTTGCATAGAACTACAAATTTTGTTTGGTTTCTTCAGCAGTTCAACTTCTAATGTGTGTGCTATGTTTATGATGCAATGCGGGATAGCTTTGCTTGCAGATCAACAATTTGATGCAGTTGTTTAGAACTCTATTATAAATGAAGTATATTTAGAACAATCTAAATACCAACTTTAGTGATGATTCTATATAGAAATTTAAATCGCAAACTTCTTTAATTTTCTTGTGTCTGGAGTTGATATCTTGGGGTCGCCAATTGTATTCATCCATAGTGTAGAGCTCTATCTAATATAATGCTAATTCACAAGAATTTAACTCTTCCACAATTGATGGCAAGAGGAATATTGATTATTGAACCCATTCATCCGTGTGTAAATTTTTTACAGGCAATTTATTATGTAACCATCGGTATTTCGTTGGTTCGGAAGAGTAAGCCACAAGAGGCAGAAGAAAAAGTAGTAGTAGAAGCTATTCCTAGCTCCTTAAATCAAGATTAAGATTGTCAATGGAGGTATAATAGAATTTCTCAATCACAAGCTGGATGTATGTGATAAATCAATCATATGTAAATAAATAATAGAAGGTTCAAAGTCCAAAATGTACTGTTTTATAGATTGCGGAGCAAGTTGCTTTAATGGCTATAGGTTGGAGACCAACATCTACAATGTTTTATTTTCATTTTTGCTTGTTTTCTATAGCTTCTTAATTTATTTTTTCAAATTTAAATAAGAGTATAATTGCATTTTTTCTAAAAATTGATTATTTAACAGTTAAATAGACCATTTCCTTCTCTAAATGTCTAAAATAGCTTATATGACAATATTAAATATTGAGAACTAAAATGATATGTTTTAGAAGTTAAATCAACCAATTACAAAAACCCAGAGTTCGGACATATTTTATACATGAAAACCTTCTTATTACAAAAAATCACAAGTTGGGGTCAAAAGTTTTTTACTTTTTCTTATTATCAAAATAATTTATTAAGTAAATGTGGTCTCACAAGTTAATGTTGCTTTAATGTTTTGATCATAACAAAAAAGATTAAATATTGATTCTAATGATAATATTAAATATTGAGAACTAAAATGGTATGTTTTAGAAGTTAAATCAACCAACTACAAAAACCCAGAGTTCGGACATATTTTATACATGAAAACCTTCTTATTACAAAAAATCACAAGTTGGGGTCTAAAGTTTTTTACTTTTTCTTATATCAAAATAATTTATTAAGTAAATGTGGTCTCACGAGTTAATGTTGCTTTAATGTTTTGATCATAACAAAAAAGATTAAATATTGATTCTAATAATTGATTTTGATTGATGATAGTTCAATATTAAAATCAATCAAGCATGCGTTATATATCGGATTTGAAATGAAAATCAATGTGAAAGCTAAGTATTCAAGTCAAATCATTCGAAACAAAGCTTAAAAGATAAAACATCAAGAAAAGATCAAGGTCAAAGAAAGAGAATGCATCAAAGAAAAATCAAGGCGAGAAGAAAGAAGATCAAAGACTTGACTTTTTAGATCGTAAAAGTATAACATTTTGATTTTTAATAATGAATGAAAATAACTCAAAAATTATTTTATGCACGAAAAATTATTTTCACTACCACTTGCATAAAATGTTTTGATCAAAAATAAAATTGATTTTAAAAATGATGTTTGAACTTATATCATATTTTCATTCAAAAAAAAAAGTCAACGATCAAAGTCAACGGGCAACCGGACGTTCGGTACGGCAACGATCAAATTTTCGGACCGTTCTGACTTCTAACACCCAATGGTTATTTNTTTCATTCAAAAAAAAAAGTCAACGATCAAAGTCAACGGGCAACCGGACGTTCGGTACGGCAACGATCAAATTTTCGGACCGTTCTGACTTCTAACACCCAATGGTTATTTAGTCATCCAGTAGGTACCGGACGTCTAGTATGGATCGTCCTGTACAGCAGAATTTTACCGTTTTGATTCATATAAATATCAATTCTTTTTCATTC